>JAXQQM020059080.1:0-242500 GCA_034641835.2 Pinus albicaulis
TACCATGTAGAAATTAGCTGAATAAATCACTTATGCAATGGAGATTAACCCGATTACACATCAATTTCGAATTGCATGCATAACACATAATCTCATCTACAATTATTTGTCACATGCGGAAATAATAGAAGCAATCTCACATCAAATCAATCACACATTAACTCAGTATGTATGGGGAAAGCCTATAGCTGAAAACCCCGCAGCTATTGTGTATATTATAATGGGGAAATCATGTAACAATCATAGTACAAAAACTCTTCACAAGCTCTCATGCACTACCTCCCATGCTACACACTATCAAGCTAGATCTAGCAAATCACTTGCTCCAATCCTTAGCCACTTGATAGCCAACCTTGATTACGTATTTTAATGCTAGGTGATGGCCTCCTTATATAGATAAACCACCAGCCTAAACTTTGCAATACTCATAGCTTACTCCACCTATCTATGTGTTGCAAATAGCAACAGTATAGTTACAACTGATAGATAACTCTACCCTTTCATCTATCTCTTTCACTGGTCTTCACTGAACTGATCATGCACTGTAGTGAACTGAAGTGTTCTTGAGTTGACTAATGAGTTAATATTTAGTAAATTAAATATTGTTTAATTTACTCCACTCATATCTAGTTGATTAGTTAGTTAACTAATCCCAACTAGTTCAACTAAAACAAACAGAACACAACTCCACTACTTGTCCCGTTAACTCCTCCAAAACTCCTGCCACTGAAGTCTAACTGAAGCCAACCATACAAGATGCCATCAAACCCTAGGAACCACGTGATTCCTTGTGTCAGTTGCATGAGCCACCTCCATGACTCAAACTGAAGTGCGCCAAGAGAGTAAACTGCTGTTTATGGTCAAAATATTATTAAGGGTAAATAATATTTGACTTCCATATTTTTAGGAGATCAGTCTAAAAATAGCACGAATTTCCTAAAATAAGAGCTCATCTGTTTTGCAAACATTTAAACATGCATCCATCGAGAATCTCCATTAGGATTCCCCAGGTGCTCAGTAACCATCTAAAATAGACATAGTCTAAAAATAAACTGCCCAGAATTTTGCACTGTAGTCCCACTTAGTAAGCTTCATTTCACTAAGCTCCATCATCTTCTTTGCATTCTCAACATCCTCATAAAATTCTTCTATGGTCAACCCTTCTTCTTCATTGTTTGATACTTCTTGTTTATTGTGCTTGGCCATAAACAATACTTTGTCATTGGCTTCTTCTTTGCTGTCACTTTCTTCATCAGATGAGGAGCTATCTTCTTTAGAGAGAAATTTCCTTTTGGATCCTTTATTTTTTCCTTGCTTGTTGAATTTCTTAAAGCCTTTCTTTTCTTTTGAGTTGCCATCACTTTTTTTTGGACATTTTGCTATGAAATGCCCAACCTCACCACAACCAAAACATATCAATGGAAGTTTACCTTTGAATTTTCTCTTACCAGGTTTTAGCTTTCTTGTAATGTAAGCATATTATTCATCTAAAAGACCTTCTCCATCACTCCCTTTTCTTCACACTTGCAGGTGTATGTCATTTCAATTGAAGGTTGTTTGTCCTTATTGGTTTGCTTAGATGAAACGAATGCAGTTTCTAGATTTGAAGTACCATTTTCTTCATCAAGTCTCATTTCATATGCTATGAGAACTCCATGTAATTCTGCTTGAAGGTTTGTGTCCCTTGTTTACCTTTGTGTTATCAGGCGATACCTTTGGGTTGAATCTCCCTGGTAACGTTCTAAGAATATTTCGTATAATACTCTTCTCGTCAATTGACTCTCCCAATCCTTCCAGAGTATTGGTTATTTCATCAACTTATTGGAAGTATGCAGTAGTGTTGCAATCTTCTTTCATTTTGAGTTGCTCAAATTTTTCTCTATAGATTTGAAGTTTTGCTTCTTTGACATTTGAGTCACCTGCATATATATTTTCAAGCTTGTCCCATACATTTTTGTCGGTTTTAAAACACAACACCTTATGATAAGTAGATTTAATAAGTCCACTGATAATAATATTCTTTGCTTTTGCATCATTTACCAAATTATTCTTACCTTGTTCATCCACGGTTGATGTAAATCCATTTTGAACAGTGTCCCATACTTCGTAACCTTGCGCCAAGAGATAGACCTCCATTCTTCCTTTCAGTGCATAATTATTTTCATTTGAATAGAGTACACCATTCTTGGATATCAAAGCCTCCTTCCAGCTGTTAAACTACTATTGAAGGAACCATGCTCTGATACCAATTGTTGGAAATACTGAGAAGGGGGGGTGAATCAATATTCCTTTCAATTAGAGCATTAGTTAATCTTCAATTATTTTCAGTGTTTTTACAATGATAGCAGTAAACAAGAGGAACACAAATGCACACAGTTTTTAAGGTGGAAACCCACTTTGGGACAAAAACCACCTAATGCTTTTCCAATAATTCTTTAATATTCAACTCCAATTGAAAATAAAGCTCCAACTTCCTAGAATCTAGAAAATAATTCTTCTCCAACTCCCACCGGATGGACACTCCAATGCCCAAGATTCTTCAGTAGTCAACTAAACAGATGCCCCAACACCCAATGAGCTACAACTCACCCTAGCACCACCCTACCACTGTATAGAAGAATAAAAGAAGAATGGACTCCCGTACCAGGGAAAATGGTCCACTTTACATTGATATAGAATGATGTAGAAGAAGAAGATATACTAGACCATAACCCAAACTTTAACACAACCACCTAATGATGATCTTAGACCTCCCAACACTGCCTCTTCAACCCTTGGTACAATTTATACAATAATGTATTTACAATGACTAAGTACAATGATACCTTTACAATGATTGTATGCAGTGCTGCCCACTTGAAGACTTCATATGATGAACTTATTGCTGTTGTTATGCACCTTGGTTGCTGCTCTTGTCATGCTACCCTCTTCCGTACCTTGCTTTGCTTTTCTGCCGTAGAAATTTTGGTCCTTTGCAACCCTTGACAACACATGATCTAGCTTTTTCTTGCCTTCTAGGAGCTCTATATTGAATCTAATGTATCTCTGTCATTTCAGATCCTCAATATCTGATTTTTGGTCTTATAGTAGTCCTCTAAGTCATATTTCCAATGCCATAGGTCTGACCCAATTTTGATTCTTGAAGAGAGAGTTATACCCAATCTCTCACAATGCCCTAATTATGGACTGTTTCAGTAGAGTGCACTTGTATGGCGTGCCACGTGTCACTTTTTCTTCATTTGTTTCTAAAATTGATAGAGAAAAACTTAAATATTGTGCACTATCCGTCAATTTTTATGGCATTCCAATCTGATGCTCAGAGAGAGAGTTATGACAAATTTACCAAGGTCACTTCTTTGAGATGAATTTCAGGAGCCTGCAAAAACCCTGAATTACACAGATCATATCTCCAAAAATATTGCGCATCTTGATCTGAAATTTTTACTGCAGCTTCCTCAGGATTTTGGCTTCGCCTTATAAAAATTTCAGCTTCTGAACCTTCGTAGAAAAAAATTCAGAGTGAAAATTCCAAGGTGACTTGTTTCATATGGCCGAATCCCTTGCATAATGAGGAAATGAAGATCACACTTTATATGAATGCTTAAGTTGAGAGGGGCTTCAACAAGTGAACGTGGGAGGGATTTTAGGAGCATAAAAAATATTAATGATGACTTTTCAATGACCCATGCCCCAACCCCATGGGGTTTTAGCCCTCTAACTGGAGGTACAAACCTCAAACATGAATATCTCTAAACCCATGAAGAATTACATGGCGTGCCATATATCAACGAAAACATCTCGACAAGTAGAAACCATCAAAAGCATTATTGACCCAGAATATATTAATTTGGTAGGTCAAAATTCCCATGCAGTATTGGGTTAGTCCCTGGTGCTACTTGGGTTGACATCAATGACAACCGCTAATCAAAAATCTCCCCCTTTGGCATTGATGGCAACACAAGTACTCCCCCTGCGATCATGACACCTCTTCCTTCAACATTCTCTCCCCCTTTGACATCAATGGAAAATGGTAACTCCCCCTGAAACACAACCATCCTACGGACCTATACACACTTCCACTCCCGCTGACACACAATCATCCTGTAGACCTGTACACACTTCCACTCCCGCTTTATATTCTTGAAAAAGGAAAATCTAATGAGAACTTGGGAGAATCCCAAGCTTTTGATGAAGATATTCAAATGCTTCACGAGGTAAAGGTTTAGTGAAGATATCAGCAATTTGTTCTTTTGTACAAACATACTCAAGTTTGATATTATTTTCAGCGACTTGTTCTCTAACAAAATGATATTTGATTGGAATGTGTTTTGTTTTTGAATGCATGACAGGATTGTTGGAGATGCTGATGGCACTAGTGTTGTCACAGAATATGGGAATAGGCTCACTGAATTGTACTTGAAGATCTTGCAAGGTTTGTTTCATCCAAAGGACTTGAGTACAACATGATGCTGCTACAATGTATTCTGCTTCCACTGTAGATAACGAGATTGAAGTTTTCTTTTTGCTTAACCATGATACGAGACAACCACCTAGATAAAATGCTGCTCCATTAGTACTCTTACAATCATCAATGCTTCTTGCCCAATCTGCATCTGTAAAAGCTTGAATAATGAGATTGTTACCCTTGGGATACCACAAGCCATATTCTTCTGTGCCCTTTAGATATCGAAGAATTCTTTTGACGGCAATAATATGTGATTTTTTTGGTGCTGCTTGGAATCTTGCTACTTGTCCAACTGCTTGCATAACATCTGGCCGAGAGGCTATTACATATAGAAGAATACCAATCATAGATCTATACAAATTCTGATCCACATCCTTAGATGAGTCGTCTATGCTCAATTTGCAACTTGTTACCATTGGAGTAAGGACGGGTTTGCAATCTTCCATTTTGAATTTCTTGAGCATTTCCTTGATGTACTTGGCTTGACATATAAATATTCCTTTCTCTTGCTGAGATATTTGAAGCCCTAAGAAGTATGTCAGCTCACTAAGTAAAGACATCTCAAACTCACTTTACATCTTTGTAGAAAAGTTCTTACTTAATCGATCATCATTGCTACCAAATATTATATCATCCACATATACCTCAACAATTGTTAAATTATCTTTATCTATTTGTACATAAAGATTGCTATCAACATTACCTTTCTTGAACCCTTGTTGACATAGATATCCATCAAGACGAGCATACCATGCTCTGGGAGCCTGCTTGAGACCATATAGAGCCTTCTTTAACCTGCAGACATATTCTTCTTTTTGTGATAGTAGAAAACCTTCAGGTTGTTCGATGTAAACTTCTTCTTCTAATTCTCCATTCAGAAATGTTGAATTAACATCCATTTGGTAGACTTTGATTTTTCTTGAACATGCATAGGCGAGAAACATTCAGATGGATTACATTCTGGCAACTGGTTCAAATGTTTCATCGAAATCAATTCCTTCCACTTGTGCATAGCCTTTGCAAACCAATATTGCTTTGTTTCTTGTAACCTACCCATCTTCATTCAATTTGTTCTTGAACACCCATTTAGTCCCAATGAAATTTTTATCTTTTGGTCATGGAAATAATTCCCACGTGTTATTCTTCTCAATTTGATCCAATTCTTCATTCATAGCTACTACCCAATGTTCATTTTGGTTGGCTTCCTCAAAACTACTAGGCTCAAAGGTTGCTAGAAAAGCAACGTAAGCTTGTTGTGATGAACGAAGCCGTCGACCTTCATTTATGTCACCAATGATTTGATTTGATGGATGGTTCTTTTGAATCCACTCTTTTGTTCTCCTTGGAGGAGCTTCTTATTGTTGTTCTGGTATATCTTGATGATCATTGTTTACTTCTTCCTCGTTGATAGTTGCTTCTTCTTCTACAATTTTATCTGTCTTTTTCAGCCTCTGTCTCAAGTTTCAAAGATTCTAGATCCTCATCATTACTCACTAGAACACCATCTTCGTCAAATGTAACATTTATGCTCTCCACTATCTGTTTTCGTCTTAGATTATAGCATTTATAGGCCTTTCTTTTGCGTGAGTAACCAACAAAGATACCTTCATCAACACGTGATTCAAAATTACCCAAATTTTGATCTTCTCTTTTGATATAACATTTTCTTCCGAAGATTCTGAAATATTTTACATTAGCTGGTTTTCCTTTCCATAATTCATATGGAGTATTGTTGCAATTATTTCTAAGAAGACTTCGATTGATAATGAAGATTGTCGTATCAATTGCTTGAACCCGGAAATTTTCATCCAATTTTGAGTCCTTCAACATTGTTCTACCCATTTCCTGTACAGTTCTCTTCTTTCTTTCAGCAAATCCATTTTTCTTAGGTGTTCATGCTGTTGAAAATTTCCTTTTTATTCCATTTTCGTCACAGTATTGCTAAAATAATTTGGAAGTGAATTCTCCACCATTATCTGATCTTAAACACTTTATTTTCAAATTAGTTTCATTTTCAACCAACTCCTTGTAGATCTTAAAGCACTCAAATGCTTCAGATTTTTTCTTTAGGAAACTGACGGTTGTCATCCTGGTATAGTCATCTATCATCAACATGAAATATAATTCTCTGTCTAGGCCTTTTGTTCTCACAGGACCACATAGATCAGTATGTATCAATTCCAATGGATGTGATGAAAAGTGTTCTTTTGTTTTAAATTGGAATTTTGTCTGCTTGCCATGCCGACATGCCTCACATAGTGTGTTGGAAGGTTTTGAGATTTTTTGAATTTCTCGTACTTCTTCCCTTTTTCTTTTCCTAACAAGATTGTCAAAGTTTATGTGACCCATTCGTTTGTGCCATAACCAACTTTCATCTTCTTTAGCTAGTAAACATGCTTTAGTTGCTTCATACAGAAGATATATGTCATTTGGAGCTCGACTTGTTGTAGCCACAATTTTACCATACCTGCCTTTCTTGATTTCACATTTTGTGGAGTTGAATAGAGTTATGTGTCCTTGATCACACATTTTTCCAACACTGAGTAGATTGTGTTTCATGTTTTCGACCAATATAACATTCTTGGCTATAACATCTTTGCTTCCGAGAGTGACGGTACCTGGCCCTATAACATTTGAAGATCCATCATTTCCAAAGGATATGGTTCCATCCTTCTTCTCTTTCAGAGATACAAATTTCCTTCTATCTCCAGTCATATGCGTTGAGAAACTGCTATCAACATACCACACATATTTGTTTTTTTGAGCCTTGAGAGCAAGAGCACAATTATCAATATTCCTCTTCTTCTATGCTCGTTCATTCTGTGGCTTCGAATATTCTTTACGGAGGATTTTCAAGTGTAGTGCGGCTGTATGTCCAAAGTTTTGACATTTGTAACATTCCATATTATTTCTTAAATTTTTTTCAAATCTATTGATGTTTCGTTGAACCCTGGGAGGTTCATATTTGAAGAATCTCTTGGAATTGTATTGGTTCATAGGGTACGTGCGACATTCTACAACTTTACGACCAAATTTTCCACATGAATAACAATAGCCATGAAAAATATGTTGGTACCTGGATGAAAATCTTTGTCGAGGAATCGTCTTCCAAGGATGTGCTTGCGAATCTTGTCCAATGAATTCTTCATGTATGTTAGATCTCATAGGTTCATTGTATTTTGTTGTAGAAGGTCTTGCTTCTTCTTCTTTGTAACCGAGGCCAGTTCCATCATTATAAGATCATTGATTGTTGATGAGGTCTTCCAATGCCCTTGAGTTGTTGGCATAGTTTTGGACATTTTTTCCCTTCTTCACTTCCTTACGCAGTGAGACTACTTCGGCTTCTAATGCTCCCCTTTCTTGGTTGCTTTCTTCCAACTTCTTTTGAAGTGACTCTATTAGCACCGAATCTGAACCTCAAGCTGAAAAAGGCAAATCAGGGTAACAAATAAACCACGCTCAGCCTTGTAGCTAGCCCTACAAGGGCAGGAGAGGGCTCTCTCCATAGAATAGATATTCAATAACACAATAATGAACTGATTTTAGGCTAGGTATATAAATGGGAAGAGGGATTTTAATAAATGACTGAAATTTCAGGGATGTATGGGACAAAAGGACAGCATGAGCTGAGGAATTAAATCAGGATACAGAATATTTCATAGGGCAAGATAGGCAGGAGGTTTAGCAATCAAGTCGAAATAAGATGAAATGGAAAGACTGTTGAGAAGCTGAAAAGGGCATAATAAATGAATCCTTTTCAAACAAGAGAAAATACACAGAGTATGAATGATTCCCCAAGGCAGAGCATATAAAATGGATTCTACCTTTCTAACTTGAAAACATTCAACTGGAAATGTTAATGAATGAATGGTGTAACATAACAATGTACATATGAAACATAAAGGAGAAACATATGCTAAAACTCATACCACATGAATCCCATAAATCAGAGCTGCATCACTTTATTTAATTCCCTGCCAAACTGTACAATGTAGCGCAGAGATGTTTCTGCCACACTATTTCCCAGAACTCAGATCTTCCGGCCCCTTGTAAATAATTAGAATTTGCAATAAATAGATGGATTTTGTAGGAATACCAATCGATGGGAAGGGGAGAAATCACAACTGAAGATAGAAGGCCAAAAGCCAACAGTCTCTTCGTAAAAGAAGAGTTGTGTTACATTCGGTCAGTGAGAAGGCGAAACGTTGTAATGCAGATCTTTTGAATTGTAACTGACTTTTAATAAGATGTCGTTGCAGTAAACTGGAATAAACTGAAATAATGCCTTACGTGAAGGGAAAAAATGAATAGGAAGGAAGGGAGAGGAGGCGAGACCAACATCTTAATCGCAATTGGGATCAGGGAGCGGGAAAATATATACAAAATAAAACTTTCGATGCGGTTGGATTAAACCATGGTAAGTCTTTTAATAAACGTGATACAATGCGATTTGGGAGTTATAAAGGGGAAAGGGCCTTTATATTATAATGGGGAGTAAGTACCATATGGTGGGCCCGGGGATAAAATCGCAATCGCAATATTGGAATTTGTGATGGGAATTTTGCGATGAGGAATTTGCGACGGGGAATTTGCGATGGGAATTTTGCGATGAGGAATTTTGCGATGGGAAACTTGTGATGGGAATTTGCGATGATCACACACCGCAAACGGGAGTTTTGCGATGGGAAATTTGCGACAGAATGTGCAACGGGGATTTTGCGATGGGGATTATTGCGATGGGAATTTGCGATGATTGCACATCGCACATCGCAAATTCCACATCAAAAAGACACTTGAATCTCTAAACTTGCGATCTTGCGATTTTGCGCTAAAGTGGTGGGGTTTATATATATGATATAACTTTGTTATAAAGTTTGTGGGGTATTGGTCGGAGAAGTGTTTAAGGGGAGGGACTTTGTAATATGAATTTTTTTATTATAAAGTCCAAAGGCATGGAGGGGAAGTGGTTGGGCAATAAAATCGCATATTTTATTAAATGATTTATAATGCGATATTATAATCGGAAGGGGGAAGAAAGGGGTTTTTAAAGGGATTTGAACATAAATTTAAAGGGGAATAATTGGAAATAGGTGGGGCTTAGGGAATAGAGGGCTTTTACTTCACTTAAGCACAAAATTCAATCCAGAAGCCAGTTTTGAGAGTGTAGTATACCGTTGGAAAGCTCTTTCCGGGCTTTTTCTGATGGATATGCTTTGAAGATGATTTGGTGCTGAAAATACTGCAGAAAAATTATCTGAAGGCGGAGACATCACTTTTGTGGAGATAACAGCTTCTGAATTGTGACTGAAAGGCAAAGGATCATGCTTTCACCTCAAAACATGGTTTTGAGGTGAAACTTGCACCAACTGAATAAATGATATCTTTGGTCTTCCTGGTGCTGTGACTTTGTATTTATTGACTTCCTCATGACTTCGCTGATCTTTATTTGACACTTGACTCATTAATTTGAACATGGCGAGGCCTTAGAGGCTAATGAGACCCATCCTATGACCTACTAATATGATTTTGAGAATGAAAGTGACAAATAACTGAAGACCATAGGAAGGAAAATCAGCAAGTACCTCATGAGGGAAAAATGGTAACAAATTACTACCATCAATGAATCCATGACCTAACGGAATGGTGAAATTGATTATTATGGGACTCCTAATATGCAAATGCAAAAGAGCAGTTTTGATCATTGATAGCAGTATGACTAGACTGACGCTAACATTGGCTCCAATGGGGATGGTAGCTCCTTGGAGGTGCCAAGAACACCGTAGACCAAGTAGCCTTATCCATTGGGCATGGAGTCAAAAATGTCGAAAACTGACATTATGCAGATTGACTTTGACTTTAAGACTAAGACTGAAAACCATAATAAAACCAAACTGACTTAAAACACGACTGACAAACATGGAAAAAATACTCATAACTGAGCTTATTCATCAAAACCTACTCTAATTGTTCTATTCACCACCTGATCAAGTGAAATGGAACAACCAATGCAACCATGTAAGCATCCTAGCTGCTATTTGATTTCTTCCCAAATGCTTTCTGATATGCAGGAAAAGGGAAGAACTGAAAGGCAACTCCCAAGGAAACTTGGAATCAAGTTGAATGCTGATAAACTTGCAAAGCATGAATTGACTGGATGACTTCAAGAATACTGCGAAAGGATCTTCATAAGAATAGCTATTGATTTCCCTTAACACATCACTGCTCTGGTCCAGGTAGTCTCCATAGCTGGATATTAAGATTTTCCTCACATCTGCGTTGTTTTTCTTTGGTGACTGCAGCAAGCTATCAAAAGGATCTTGAAATTTGTGAATAACCAAACTCTGCTGATGATCCCAAACAAAACGAAATTCTTCTTCATTAGTCTCCTCATATGACCGCAAACCTTGATATGGGCTTTGTAATGAAACATCTATTGAACAAGATAATGAAGTCGGTTGTCGAATAAGATTATTGTTAACCTTCTTTTCTGGCACATGGTTAGCCCATGGAGAAGGAATTTTACAACAACTATCATCCAACACACCAGCAATAGGATCGTCAAAAACTTGAGAAGACTGCTGTGACGTATCCGTTGAAACTATGTGACATCGTATAGGCTGTTCATCTTTTTCTTTAGAGATATCACGTAGATTCTGCTTTATGAACCGAAATGATTCGAAACATAAAGGCACTGAATCTTCTTGCATCATTAAATTATATGTTTCGGCTCCCAGGCCTTCATCTATAATCTGACCTTCAATTGCGTCTGGTGGCTGCAAATCTGGAGCTGGGGAGGGTTTTATATCGCAAATGATTTCGTTGGTCATTTCAGGGGAAGATTTCTCATAAACAACTTGCTCAAGGATTTCACTATCTGTCTCGACCTCAACATTAACACTGAGAGATTGTTGATTTCTAATTGCATGAAAGTTATCTTTGACGAACTGAATTGAAGCGAAACAAAGAGGCAAAGATCTTTCACTTACTTCCCAATTTTCCAGACTTTCCTCATCACTGTCCTGGATGATATGCGTCAGATGATTATTGTTTTCAAGCTGTCGAAACAGAACTTCCTCCCACAAATCAGCAGTTGATTGTGCTGCAAGACTAGCTTGTGTTTGGAAAAAGTAATCATCATCGTATTGATCGAATTTTGGCAAATCATCAACATAAAACATATCATCAGACATACAAGTCAAATCAACAGATTTCTCGTCTCTGAGATGTTCTATAACACAGTCATTGTTAGATGGATGATAAATAGGATAAGAAAGAAAATGTTTTGGATCAGCCACTTTTTCTTGAGCATCCATTTCATTCCTGGCAGTGATTTTCCGCGCCATCTTGTCCACTGCGTTTACCAAAAGGTCAAGCTTTTCTTCTGAAAGTGTCAGGCGCTGTGCAACATTCTTCTTTTCTTCTTCCTTCAGCTTTGCTCTTCTGATCAACAGATTAGCTTGTACATTTACTGCGCTATTCTGTATCTCTTCAAGTGTTGTTGTGTTCCTTTCTCTCAGCTGAAACTCCATTTCAGGATCAAAAGCGCTTGGGTAATGTAAAAGGGCTGAGCCAGGAGGGGGTCTTATATTGGCAGGTATTGAATAATAGAATCGATTGAATCTGGCAGAAAACTGTTGCACTGTCTCCCCTGACTGTCTTTTCAGCTGGGCATACTTGTCTAAAATCAGGAACGGGTTCTGTCTAACCACCCACCTGTCGAGGAAAACTCTTACGAACTGCTGGAATTCTGAGATGCTGGCATCAGGCACGGTTTTGTACCAACTCTTGACTTTTCCTAGCAAAGAAAGAGAAAAAAGCCTAATACTCACATCTTCTTCATCAAATTTAAAAAGGTCTAGGAAAGTCTCAACATTCTGCACATGTTGCTCACCGTTGACATTGTTAAGGTAAAACAAGAGGTTTATACCTATCCGGGACTATAAAAGGCATAGGATTATATGCAGGAGCTACAGGATTAGTTTCGGTCTCTTTGGGCTCATCAATCCGAAGAAAGTCATCATAAGATTTGGGAAAAGTAAGGAGACTAGGGTCAAAGGGAAACTCAGTATTTACACTTTTTGAATAGGTTGAGTGAAGATTTTGGTCGCCTTTATCATACAACAAATTCTGAAAAACTTTTAGGACAGCTTCAAGAACAGCAAAGAAGTAGTCTACAAGAAAGCAGATTAGATCCTGAAAACCATTCCACTTTGAATACCTGAACTTTGTGTAAGATACTTCCATTTTTCTACGGGAAGAGTCGGTCCTCCAGTGGAGTCTTTACATTGAGTTGGAGTCGCTAGGTGAAAAATTCAGCCTTCACATGCATCTAATTGTTGTTCACCATCAACATTCAGATATAATACTCTGTCATTCTTTGTCGTGGAAGATATTACTGGGGTGATTCATATTTTATGCTAAAAACGTTCCCCAGTATGGTTGCCAGAGATGTTAGCACCCAATCTGAACCTCAGGCTGAAAAAGGCAAATCAGGGTAACAACTAAACCACGCTCAGCCTTGTAGCTAGCCCTACAAGGGCAGGAGAGGGCTCTCTCCATAGAATAGATATTTAATAACACAATAATGAACTGATTTTAGGCTAGGTTATAAATGGGAAGAGGGATTTTAATAAATGACTGAAATTTCAGGGATGTATGGGACAAAAGGACAGCATGAGATGAGGAATTAAATCAGGATACAAAATATTTCATAGGGCAAGATAGGCAGGAGGTTTAGCAATCAAGTCGAAATAAGATGAAATGGAAAGAATGTTGAGAAGCTGAAAAGGGCATAATAAATTAATCCTTTTCAAACAGAAGAAAATACACAGAGTATGAATGATTCCCCAAGGCAGAGCATATAAAATGGATTCTACCTTTCTAACTTGAAAACATTCAACTGGAAATGTTAATGAATGAATGGTGTAGCATAAAAATGTACATATGAAACATAAAGGAGAAACATATGATAAAACTCATACCACATGAATCCCATAAATCAGAGCTGCATCACTTTATTTAATTCCCTGCTAAACTATACAATGTAGCGCAGAGATGTTTCTGCCACACCATTTCCCAGAACTCAGATCTTCCAGCCCCTTGTAAATAATTAGAATTTGCAATAAATAGACGGATTTTGCAGGAATACCAATCGATGGGAAGGGGAGAAATCACAACTAAAGATAGAAGGCCAAAAGCCAACAGTCTCTTCGTAAAATAAGAGCTGTGTTACATTCGGTCAGTGAGAAGGATAAACGTTGTAATGCAGATCTTTTTAATTGTAACTGACTTTTAATAAGATGTCGTTGCAGTAAACTGGAATAAACTGAAATAATGCCTTACGTGAAGGGAAACAATGAATAGGAAGGAAGGGAGAGGAGGCGGGACCAGCATCTTAATCGTAATTGGGATCTGGGAGCGGGAAAATATATACAAAATAAAACTTTCGATGCGGTTGGATTAAACCATGGTAAGTCTTTTAATAAATGTGATACAATGCGATTTGGGAGTTACAAAGGGGAAAGGGCCTTTATATTATAATGGGGAGTAAGTACCATATGGTGGGCCCGGGGATAAAATCGCAATCGCAATATTGGAATTTGCGATGGGAATTTTGCGACAGGGATTTTGCAACGGGAATTTTGCGATGGGGATTTTGCGACGGGAATTTTGCAATGGGAATTTTGCAACGGGGATTTTGCGATGGGGATTTTGCAATGGGAATTTTGCGATGGGAATTTGCGATGATCGCACATCGCACATCGCAAATTCCACATCAACAAGACACTTGAATCTCTAAACTTTCGATCTTGTGATTTTGCACTAAAGTGGTGGGGTTTATATATATGATATAACTTTGTTATAAATTTTGTGGGGTATTGGTCGGAGAAGTGTTTAAGGGGAGGGACTTTGTAATATGAAGCTTTTTATTATAAAGTCCAAAGGCATGGAGGGGAAGTGGTTGGGTAATAAAATCACATATTTTATTAAATGATTTACAATGCGATATTATAATCGGAAGGGGGAAGGAAGGGGTTTTTAAAGGGATTTGAACATAAATTTAAAGGGGAAACATGGGAAATAGGTGGGGCTTATGGAATAGAGGGCTTTTACTTCACTTAAGCACAAAATTCAATCTAGAAGCCAGTTTTGAGAGTGTAGTATACCGTTGGAAAGCTCTTTCCGGGCTCTTTCTGATGGATCTTCTTTGAAGATGATTTGGCACTGAACATACTGCAGAAAACTTCTCTGAAAGGCGGGGTATCACTTTTTGGAATACTTGACCATACGAATTGCGACTTTGTATTTATTGACTTCCTCATGACTTCGCTGATATTTATTTGACACTTGACTCATTAATTTGACCATGGAGAGACCTTAGAGACTAATGAGACCCATCCTATGACCTACTAATATGATTTTGAGAATGAAAGTGACAAATGACTGAAGATCATAGGAAGGAAAATCAGCAAGTACCTCATGAGGGAAAACTGGTAACAAATTACTACCATAAATGAATCCATGACCTAACGGAATGGCGAAATTGATTATTATGGGACTCCTAATATGCAAATGCAAAAGAGCAGTTTTGATCACTGATGGCAGTACGACTAGACTAAAACTAACATTAGCTCCAATGGGGATGGTAGCTCCTCTCGAGGTGCCAAGAACACTGTAGACCAAGTATCCTTATCCATTGGGCATGGAGTCAAAAATGTCAAAAACTGACATTATGCAGACTGACTTTGACTTAAGACTAAGACTGAAAACCATAATAAAACCAAACTGACTTAAAACATGACTGAAAAACATGGAAAAAATACTCATAACTGAGCTTATTCATGAAAACCTACTCTAATTGTTCTATTCACCACCTGATCAAGTGAAATGGAACAACCAATGAAACCATGTAAGCATCCTGGCTACTATTTGATTTCTTCCCAAATGCTTTCTGATACGCAGGAAAAGGGAAGAACTAAAAGGCAACTCCCATGGAAACTTGGAATCAAGTTGAATGCTGATAAAATTGCAAAGCATGAATTGACTGGATGACTTCAAGAATACTGCGAAAGGATCTTCATAAGAATAGCTATTGATTTCCATTAACACATCACTGCTCTGGTCCAGGTAGTCTCCATAGCTGGATATTAAGATTTTCCTCACATCTGCGTTGTTTTTCTTTGGTGACTGCAGCAAGCTATCAAAAGGATCTTGAAATTCGTGAATAACCAAACTCTGCTGATGATCCCAAACGAAACAAAAGTATTCTTCATTAGTCTCCTCATATTACCACAAACCTTGATATGGGCTTTGTAATGAAACATCTGTTGAACAAGACAATGAAGTCGGTTGTCGAATAAGATTATTGTTAACATTCTTTTCTGGCACATGGTTAGCCAATGGAGAAGGACTTTTACAGCAACTATCATTCAACACACGAGCAATAGGATCATCAAAAACTTGAGAAGACTGCTGCGACGTATCCGTTCAAACTATGTGACAACCTACAGGCTGTTCATCTCTTTCTTTAGAAATATCACGTAGATTCTGCTTTATGAACTGAAATGCTTTGAAACATAAAGGTACTGAATCTTCTTGCATCATTAAATTATATGTTTCGGCTCCCAAGCCTTCATCTATAATCTGACCTTCAGTTGCATCTGGTGACTGCAAATCTGTAGCTGGGGAGGGTTTTATATCGCAGATGATTTCATTGGTCGTTTCAGGGGAAGATTTCTCATAAAAAACTTGCTCAAAGATTTCACTATCTGTCTCGACCTCAACATTAACATTGAGAGATTGTTGATTTCTAATTGCATGAAAGTTATCTTTGACGAACTGAATTGAAGCGAAACAAAGAGGCAAAGATCTTTCACTTACTTCCCAATTTTCCAGTCTTTCCTCATCACTGTCCTGGATGATATGCGTCTGATGATTACTGTTTTCAAGCTGTCGAAACAGAACTTCCTCCCACAAATCAGCAGTTGATTGTGCTGCAAGACTAGCTTGTGTTTGGAAAAAATCATCATCATCGTATTGATCGAATTTTGGCAAATCATCAACATAAAACATATCATCAAACATACAAGTCAAATCAACAGATTTCTCATCTCCGAGATGTTCTATAACACAGTCATTGCTAGATGGATGATAACTGGGATAAGAAAGAAGATGTTTTGAATCGGCCACTTTTTCTCGAACGTCATTTTCATTTTTTGCAGTCATTTTCCGCATCATCTCTTCTACTGCGTTTACCAAAAGGTCAAGCTTTTTCTTGAAAGGTGTCAGGTGCTCTGCAACATTCTTCTTTTCT
This sequence comes from Pinus albicaulis, assembly GCA_034641835.2. NCBI lineage: Eukaryota > Viridiplantae > Streptophyta > Pinopsida > Pinales > Pinaceae > Pinus > Pinus albicaulis. Next base: position 16,779 of record JAXQQM020059080.1, read on the forward strand.
TCTTCCTTTAGCTTTGCTCTTCTGATTAACAAATTAGCTTCTACATCTACTGCATTGTTCTGTATCTCTTCAAGTGTTGCTAAGTTCCTTTCTCTCAGCTGAAACTCCATTTCTGGATCAAAAGCACCCGGGTAATGTAAGAGGGCCGAGCCAGGAGGGGGTCTTATAAAACTGTTGTACTGTCTCCACTAACTGTCTTTTCAGTTGGGCATACTCGTCTAAAATAAGGAAAGGGTTCTGTCTAACCACCCATCTGCCGAGGAAGACTTTTACGAACTGCTTGAATTCTGAGATGCTCACGTCAGGTAGGGTTTTGAACCAACTCTTGAATTTGCCTTGCAAAGAAAGAGAAAAAATCCTAATACTAACATCTTCTTCATCAACCTCAAAAAGGTCTAGGAAAGTCTCAACATTCTGCACATGTTGCTCAACATTGACATTGTTACATTCACCATCAAATCTCGACAAATATAGGTAATAATTTGTAGGGAAATCATGGAGTACAGAAGGTAAAACAAGAGGTTTATACCTATCCGGGACTATAGAAGGTCTAGGAGTATATACAGGAGCTATGGGATCAGTTTTGGTTTCTTTAGGCTGATCATTTCGAAGATGGTCGTCATAATATTTGGGAAAAGGATGGAGGCCAAGATCAAAGGAAAAATCAGTATTTACACTTTTTGGATAATTTGAATGAAGATTTCGATCACCTTTGGATAATTTGAATGAATGAGTTGGAGTCGCCGAATTGAAAAATTCAGCCTTCACATGCATACGATTGTTGTTCACCATCGGCATTCGAGATATAATGCCTACTGTCATTCTTTACGTAGAGAAGATATTCTTAAGGGTGATGAATATTTTATGCTAAACGTTCGACCAGTATGGTCACCGGAAGATGTTCTTTGAAATGGACCCCAGTGAAAAAGGCAAATCGGGGTAACAACTAAACCACGCTCGGCCTTGTAGCTAGCCCTACAAGGACAGGAGAGGGCTCTCTCCGTAGAATAGATATTTAATAAGACAAAAATGAACAGATTTTAGGCTAGGTATATAAATGGGAAGAGGGACTTTAGTAAATGACTGAAATTTCAGGGATGTATGGGACAAAAGGACAGCCTGAGCTGAGGAATTAAATCAAGGATACAGAGTATTTCATGGGGCAATATAGGCAGGAGATTTAGCAATCAAATTTAAATAGAATGGAGTGGAAAGACTGTTGAGAAAGCTGAAAAGGGCATAATAAATGAATCCTTTTCAGACAAAAGAAAATACACAGAGTGTGAATGATTCCCCAAGGAAAAGCATATAAGAATGGATTCTACCTTTCTAACTTGAAAACATTCAACTAGAAATGTTTATGAATGAATGGTAAAACATAACGAAGTACATATGAAACACAAAGGAGAGACATATACTAAACTCATACCATGAATCCCACAAATTATCAGAGATTTGCATCTCTTATTAATTCCTTTCAAAGTTGTCTGATATGGCAGAGATTTTTACCTTACACTATTCCCATTTCTCTGTCCTTACAAATGATTTCCAGAATTCTGATAAATAGAACAAATTCGTGGGAATATAGATCGACGAGAAAGGGGAGCTATTTTCAACTAAAATCATGAAGATAGGAAAAAGAGCCATCCGTGTCTAATAAGGAGCAACGTTACATTTTCCATTCGGAATTTGCTTGATAACGATAGAGGTGAAAGCGTGGCGTAGATCCTTTGAGCCGTAGCGAAGACAAAATAGGCGATCAATCCTCTTTCTCGATGTTTGTAGATATCTTCGTTTAAGCTCTCGACTGACATTCGCTTTTTCCTTTTGCTTTTTGAATAAAACCAACTTTTTTAATAAAAATGGCGTTGAACGAAAATTCTGCCTTACGTGAAGGGAAACAGTGAATAGGAAGGAAGGGAGAGGAGGCAGGACCGACACCTTAATCGCAATCACAAATGGAGCGGGGGCACGATGGAGTGACATATTACAGATATGCGATGCGATGGGGAGGAAGGCCTTTGTAATATATAAACAAAGTTTTGGATTAACAAAGGGCTGGGCCTTTTTATATGTGAATTGGGCGGAAGTATTATGGTGGGCCCAAGGGGTGATCGCAATCGCAATATTGGAATTTGCGATGGGAATTTTGATGGGAAGTTTGCGACGGAATGTGCGATGGAAAATTTGTGATGATCGCGATGGGAAATTTGCGATGATCGCACATCGCAAATATCCACATCAACAAGACACTTGAATTTATAAACCTGCGATCTTGCGATTTTGCGCTAAAGTGGTGGGTTTTATATATATGATATAACTTTGTTATAAAGTTTGTGGAGTATTGGTCGGAGAAGTGTTTAAGGGGAGGGACTTTGTAATATGAAGTTTTTTATTATAAAGTCCAAAGGCATGGAGGAGAAGTGGTTGGGTAATAAAATCACATATTTTATTAAATGGTTTATAATGTGATATTATAACCGGAAGGGGGGTGAAAGGGGTTTTGAACATAAAGTTAAAAGGAAACATGGGAAATAAGGGGTATATGGGGATATAAGGGCCCTTACTTCACTTAGGCATAGAATTCAATCCAGAAGTCCGTTTTGAGAGTGTAGTATACTGTTGGAAAGCTCTTTTTGGGCTCTTTCTGATGGATCTACTTTGAAGATGATGTGGCGCTGAACATGCTGCGGAAAACTTCTCTTAAAGGCAGGGGCATCACTTTGTGGAGATAACAACCTCTGAATTGTGACTTTGAGTTTATTGATTTCCTCATGACCTTGCTGATATTATTGACACCTGACTCATTAATTTGACCATGGTGAGACCTTAGAGACCAATGAGACCCATCCTATGACCTACTGATATGATTTTGAGAATGAAAGTGATTAATGACTAAGGACCATAGGGAGGAGAATCAGCAAGTACCTCATGAGGGAAAAACTGATGAAACCTTACTGCCATAAATGAATCCATGACCTAACAGAATGGTGAAATTTATTGGTATGAGACACCTAATATGCAAATGCAAAAGAGCAGTTTTGATCACTGATGGCAGTACGACTAGACTGACACTAACAGATCAATCGAAAACCGAAAACTTATTTGTCATATTATATTTTGATGCTTATAGAGTGAAAAAACTGAAAGAATCAACTTGTAGGGTCATTTTAATGGTGGGTGGAGAATTGGGGTCTAAAACCTTTTGGAGTCATTTTGAGGTATTAAATGACATTTCCGGGGGTCAAACAATTATCCCTTGTGTCGAAATCTTGACCATTATTCTACACTTAAAGACATATCCAATGGTGCAAGAAAAACATCAAATGAAGTTCATTCAAAATTTATGCCTTTAGTAAGTTGACCTATCATGTTGACCAGGTCATGGTACAAGAGAATGACATTTTAGCCCCATTACTCATGCATGGAAAGCTAGCTACATGTGGAATTTTAACAAGACTCTATAAAAGGTCTAAAATCACAAACCTCGTTAATGGTTGACATAGTCAAATCTTACACCTAATTGGCTATCATGCTATGTTAAATACTTGGCCACTAGGAGGAATAAGAGTTCCATTTTGTGTTATTGTATTTTGTTCCATAGTTGAAAATACAACTAGGAGTGTGAAGTTAGAGAGAAAAATGTATGATTTATCTCAAATGCTTCTTTGATTTATCTCCTATAGCTTAATGTAATGCTAGATATATAATTTAAGTTGAAGGCCCATGAGATAAATATGACTTCTATGTGACATTTGTATTGAATCATCTATTTGTTGTGTTATATGAACATAATTGGTGCACATATCTAAAGAGTCCAAATGCTCATTCAAGACCATATGTAATCCTCATCTAACTTAGCCAAGGATTTGCAATACTATATTTGAGTTGGCTAGCTCCATTTCAAGATATTATGGTTATCCAAGAGGGGATATAAAAAATTAAAAGAAGGATGTTGTTGTAGGTTATCCAAGTCGGACATAGAACCAGTGGAGAAACCTAAGGAAAACCTATGTTTCCAGGTCGAACCTTTGTAGAGGTTCCAGTACCTTAGACTAAAATCCAGTTTGGGGCTGTTAAATTCTAACTGTACTGGTAATTGTGCTAGGGGGAGAAATAGGATGTAATTTCTTCTTCTCACGGTTGGGAGTCTTGTTTTTCATGTGGATTCAGCAAAAAATATTGTACATATTAAATGAGGACATAATTATTACACATTTTTAATTTACATTCAAATGCTTCTTTGATTTATCTCCTATAGCTTAATGTATTATGCTAGATATATAATTTAAATTGAATGCCCATGAGATAAATATGACTTCTATGTGACATTTGCATTGAATCATCTATTTGTTGTGTTATATGAACATAATTGGTACACATATCTAATTTACATTACTTTAATATGTCATGCTTCTTTAATTTATCTTTTATAGATGACCGAAGCATCCCTTTTTAATCTATCCCTTTTGACTTTGGATATGTGGGGAATATTCCTCTGCATATTTTTCTATTATAAAGCAGTGAGTAAAATTGTATTCCATTTGTGTCAATGTTAAGGTTAAGCACATGGATTAAAGTTTCATATATTATATGAGTATGCTATGTATTACATATGGTCTTGAATGAGATTTTAGACTCTTTAGATATATATCTAAAGAGTCAAGCACATGGATTAAAGTTTCATATATTAGATGAGGAGGCTATGTATTACATATGGTCTTGAATGAGCTTTTGGACTCTTTAGATATATATCTAAAGAGTCCAAATGATCATTCAAGACCATATGTAATCCTCATCTAACTTAGCCAGGGATTTGCAATACTATATTTGAGTTGGCTAGCTCCATTTCAAGATATTATGGTTATCCAAGAGGGGATATAAAAAATGAAAAGAAGGATATTGAACTGTAGGTTATCCAAGTTGTACATAGAACCAGTGGAGAAACCTAAGGAAAAACTATGTTTCCAGGTCGAACCTTTGTAGAGGTTCCAGTACCTGAGAGTAAAATCCAGTTTGGGGCTGTTAAATTCTAACTGTACTGGTAATTGTGCTAGGGGGGAGAAATAGGATGTAATTTCCTCTTCTCACGGTTGGGAGTCTTGTTTTTCATGTGGATTCAACCAAACATATTTTACATATTAAATGAGGACATAATTATTACACATGTTTAATTTACATTCAAATGCTTCTTTGATTTATCTCCTATAGCTTAATGTATTATGCTAGATATATAATTTAAGTTGAAGGCCCATGAGATAAATATGACTTCTATGTGACATTTGTATTGAATCATCTATTTGTTGTGTTATATGAAAATAATTGGTACGCATATCTAAAGAGTCCAAATTGACAAATAAATTTTTTGATGAAAATGTGCTATGAAAGTAAAGGTTGAAAGGAAAACATGTACAAGGCATAGTTGAGCCAAATTATTATCTATTTATTGAACTATAAAGGACATATAATTATTACACATGTTTAATTTACATTCAAATGCTTCTTTGATTTATCTCCTATAGCTTAATGTAATGCTAGATATATAATTTAAGTTGAAGGCCCATGAGATAAATATGACTTCTACGTGACATTTGTATTGAATCATCTATTTGTTGTGTTATATGAACATAATTGGTGCGCATATCTAAAGATTCCAAATGCTCATTCAAGACCATATGTTATCCTCATCTAACTTAGCGAGGGATTTGCAATACTATATTTGAGTTGGCTAGCTCCATTTCAAGATATTATGGTTATCCAAGAGGGGATATAAAAAATGAAAAGAAGGATGTTGTTGTAGGTTATCCAAGTCGGACATAGAACCAGTGGAGAAACCTAAGGAAAACCTATGTTTCCAGGTCAAACCTTTGTAGAGGTTCCAGTACCTGAGAGTAAAATCCAGTTTGGGGCTGTTAAATTCTAACTGTACTAGTAATTGTGCTAGGGGGGCGAAATAGGATGTAATTTCCTCTTCTCACGGTTGGGAGTCTTGTTTTTCATGTGGATTCAACCAAACATATTGTACATATTAAATGAGGACATAATTATTACACATTTTTAATTTACATTCAAATGCTTCTTTGATTTATCTCCTATAGCTTAATGTATTATGCTAGATATATAATAAAAATTGAAGGCCCATGAGATAAATATGACTTCTATGTGACATTTGTATTGAATCATCTATTTGTTGTGTTATATGAACATAATTGGTACACATATCTAATTTACTTTACTTTAATATGTCATGCTTCTTTAATTTATCTTTTATAGATGACTGAAGCATCCCTTTTTAATCTATCCCTTTTGACTTCGGATATGTGGGCAATATTCATCTGCATATTTTTCTATCATAAAGCAGTGAGTAAAATTGTATTTCATTTGTGTCAATGTTAAGGTTAAGCACATGGATTAAAGTTTTATATATTAGATGAGGAGGCTATGTATTACATATGGTCTTGAATGAGCTTTTGGACTCTTTAGATATATATCTAAAGAGTCCAAATGCTCATTCAAGACCATATGTAATCCTCATCTAACTTAGCCATGGATTTGCAATACTATATTTGAGTTGGCTAGCTCCATTTCAAGATATTATGGTTATCCAAGAGGGGATATAAAAAATGAAAAGAAGGATGTTGTTTTAGGTTATCCAAGTGAGACATAGAACCAGTGGAGAAACCTAAGGAAAATCTATGTTTCCAGGTCGAACCTTTGTAGAGGTTCCAGTACCTGAGACTATTTAATCCAGTTTGGGGCTGTTAAATTCTAACTGTACTGGTAATTGTGCTAGGGGGGAGAAATAGGATGTAATTTCCTCTTCTCACAGTTGGGAGTCTTGTTTTTCATGTGGATTCAACCAAACATATTGTACATATTAAATGAGGACATAATTATTACACATGTTTAATTTACATTCAAATGCTTCTTTGATTTATCTCCTATAGCTTAATGTATTATGCTAGATATAATTTAAGTTTAAGGCCCATGAGATAAATATGACTTCTATGTGACATTTGTATTGAATCATCTATTTGTTGTGTTATATGAACATAATTCGTATGCATATCTAAAGAGTCCAAATTGACAAATAAATTTTTTGATGAAAATGTGCTATGAAAGTAAAGGTTTAAAGGAAAACATGTACAATGCATAGTTGAGCCAAATTATTATCTATTTATTGAACTAGAAAGGACATATAATTATTACACATGTTTAATTTACATTCAAATGCTTCTTTGATTTATCTCCTATAGCTTAATGTAATGCTAGATATATAATTTAAGTTGAAGGCCTATGAGATAAATATGACTTCTATGTGACATTTGTATTGAATCATCTATTTGTTGCGTTATATGAACATAATTGGTGCTCATATCTAAAGAGTCCAAATGCTCATTCAAGCATCTATGTGAATCTCGAAATTGTAGTCAGGATTTGCAATACTATATTTGAGTTGGCTAGCTCCATTTCAAGATATTATGGCTATCCAAGAGGGGATATAAAAAATGAAAAGAAGGATGTTGTTGTAGGTTATCCAAGTCAGACATAGAACCAGTGGAGAAACCTAAGGAAAACCTATGTTTCCAGGTCAAACCTTTGTAGAGGTTCCAGTACCTAAGAGTAAAATCCAGTTTGGGGCTGTTAAATTCTAACTGTACTGGTAATTGTGCTAGGAGGGAGAAATAGGATGTAATTTCCTCTTCTCACGGTTGGGAGTCTTGTTTTTCATGTGGATTCAACCAAACATATTGTACATATTAAATGAGGACATAATTATTACACATTTTTAATTTACATTCAAATGCTTCTTTGATTTATCTCCTATAGCTTAATGTATTATGCTAGATATATAATTTAAGTTGAAGGCCCATGAGATAAATATGAGTTCTATGTGACATTTGTATTGAATCATCTATTTGTTGTGTTATATGAACATATTTGGTACGCATATCTAATTTACATTACTTTAATATGTCATGCTTCTTTAATTTATCTTTTATAGATGACCGGAGCATCCCTTTTTAATCTATCCCTTTTGGATTCATTCTCCCCTGACATGTGGGCAATATCGCAAACTCTTTTCTATCATGTTAAAGGAAAATTGTATTCCATTTGTGTCAATGTTAAGGTTAAGCACATAAATTAAAGTTTCATATATTACATGAGAGGTTATAGAAGTTGCTATATGGTTCCTGAATGAGCTTTTGGACTCTTTTAGATATATATCTAAAGAGTCCAAATGCTCATTCAAGACCATGTAATCCTCATCTAACTTAGCTTAGGATTCAGAATACTATATTTGAGTTTGCCAGCTCCATTTCAAGATATTATGGTTATCCAAGAGGGGATATAAAAATGAAAAAGAAGGATGTTGTTGTAGGTTATCCAAGTCTAGACATAGAACCAAAGGAGAAACCTATGAAAACTATAAGCCTATGTCAAAATCCTTTGTAGGAGGTCTCAAGATTCTCAGACTTTAAATCAGAGTTTGGGGTCGTTAAATTTAAACTGCATCGGTAATTGTGCTAGGGGGGAGAAATAGGATGTAATTTCCTCTTCTCACGGTTGGGAGTCTTGTTTTTCATGTGGATTCAACCAAACATATTGTACATATTCAATGAGGACATAATTATTACACATGTTTAATTTACATTCAAATGCTGCTTTGATTTATCTCCTATAGCTTAATGTATTATGCTAGATATATAATTTAAGTTTAAGGCCCATGAGATAAATATGACTTCTATGTGACATTTGTAGTGAACCATCTATTTGTTGTGTTATATCAACATAATTGGTACGCATATCTAAAGAGTCCAAATTGACAAATAAATTTTTTGATGAAAATGTGTTATGAAAGTAAAGGTTTAAAGGAAAACATGTACAAGGCATAGTTCAGTACAAGGCATAGTTGAGCCAAATTATTATCTATTTATTGAACTATAAAGGACATATAATTATTACACATGTTTAATTTACATTCAAATACTTCTTTGATTTATCTCCTATAGCTTAATGTAATGATAGATATATAATTTAAGTTGAAGGCCCATGAGATAAATATGACTTCTATGTGACATTTGTGTTGAATCGTCTATTTGTTGTGTTATATGAACATAATTGGTGTGCCTATCTAAAGATTCCAAATGCTCATTCAAGACCATATATGTAATCCTCATCTAACTTAGCCAGGGATTTGCAATACTATATTTGAGTTGGCTAGCTCCATTTCAAGATATTATGGTTATCCAAGAGGGGATATAAAAAATGAAAAGAAGGATGTTGTTGTAGGTTATCCAAGTCAAACATAGAACCAGTGGAAAAACCTAAGGAAAACCTATGTTTCCAGGTCGAACCTTTGTAGAGGTTCCAGTACCTGAGAGTAAAATACAATTTGGGGCTGTTAAATTCTAACTGTACTGGTAATTGTGCTAGGGGGGAGAAATAGGATGCAATTTCCACTTCTCACGATTGGGAGTCTTGTTTTTCATGTGGGTTCAACCAAACATATTTTACATATTAAACGAGGACATAATTATTACACATTTTTAATTTACATTCAAATGCTTCTATGTGACATTTGTATTGAATCATCTATTTGTTGTGTAATATGAACATAATTGGTACGCATATCTAATTTACATTACTTTAATATGTCATGCTTCTTTAATTTATCTTTTATAGATGACCGAAGCATCCCTTTTTAATCTATCCCTTTTGACTTCGTATATGTGGGAAATATTCATCTGCATATTTTTCTATCATAAAGCAGTGAGTAAAATTGTAAATTCCATTTGTGTCAATGTTAAGGTTAAGCACATGGATTAAAGTTTTATATATTAGATGAGGAGGTTATGTATTACATATGGTCTTGAATGAGCTTTTGGACTCTTTAGATATATATCTAAAGAGTCCAAATGCTCATTCAAGACCATATGTAATCCTCATATAACTTAGCCAGGGATTTGCAATACTATATTTGTTTGCTAGTCTGATCTAAGATATTATGGTTATCCAAGAGGGGATATAAAAATCATGCTGATGAAGGCTATGTAGGTTATCCAAGCCGACATAGAACCGCTGGAGAAACCTAAGGGAAAACTATGTTTCCAAAGTCGAACCTTTGCAGGTTCCTACACTTGTAGATCATTTAATCCAAGCTTGGGGTCGTTAAATTTAACCGTACTCGGTAATTGTGCTAGGGGGAGAAATAGGATGTAATTTCTTCTCACACTAGAGTCTGTTTTCATGTGGATTCAACCAAACATATTGTACATATTAAACATGACATATGAATTATTACACACGTTTAATTTACATTCAAATGCTTCTTTGATTTATCTCCTATAGCTTTTGCTACATACAGATAAATAATCTAAGTTTAAGGCCCTGAGATAAATATATCTCTATGTGACATTTGTATTGAATCATCTATTTGTTGTGTTATATGAAAACATAATTGGTACGTGATGAGTCCAAATTGACAAATAAATTTTTTGATGAAAATGTGCTATGAAAGTAAAGGTTTAAAGGAAAACATGTACAATGCATAGTTGAGCCAAATTATTATCTATTTATTGAACTAGAAAGGACATATAATTATTACACATGTTTAATTTACATTCAAATGCTTCTTTGATTTATCTCCTATAGCTTAATGTAATGCTAGCTATATAATTTAAGTTGAAGAACCATGAGATAAATATGACTTCTATGTGACATTTGTATTGAATCATCTATTTGTTGTGTTATATGAACATAATTGGTACGGATATATAGAGAGTCCAAATTCTCATTCAAGACCATATGTAATCCTCATCTAACTTAGCCAGGGATTTGCAATACTATATTTGAGTTGGCTAGCTCCATTTCAAGATATTATGGTTATCCAAGAGGGGATATAAAAAATGAAAAGAAGGATGTTGTTGTAGGTTATCCAAGTCGGACATAGAACCAGTGGAGAAACTTAAGGAAAACCTATGTTGCCAGGTCGAACCTTTGTAGAGGTTCCAGTACCTGAGAGTAAAATCTAGTTTGGGGCTGTTAAATTCTAACTGTACCAGGGTAATTGTGCTAGGGGGGAGAAATAGGATGTAATTTCCTCTTCTCACGGTTGGGAGTCTTGTTTTTCATGTGGATTCAACCAAACATATTGTATGTATGAATGAGGACATACTATTATGGCATTTTAATTGCATCTGTAATGTTTTTCTTTGATTTATTCTATATTTTAAATGGCATTACAGTTGGATATATAATTTAAGTTTGTACTTACAGGATAAATATGAGTTCTATGTGACATTTGTATTGAATCATCTATTTGTTGTGTTATATGAACATATTTGGTACGCATATCTGAATTAATATTTATTTTAATATGTCATGCTTCTTTAATTTATCTTTTATAGATGACCAGAGCATCCCTTTTTAATCTATCCCTTTTGACTTCGGATATGTGGGCAATATTCATCCGCATATTTTTCTATCATAAAGCAGTGAGTAAAATTGTATTCCATTTGTATCAATGTTAAGGTTAAGCACATGGATTAAAGTTTTATATATTAGATGAGGAGGCTATGTATTACATATGGTCTTGAATGAGCTTTTGGACTCTTTAGATATATATCTAAAGAGTCCAAATGCTCATTCAAGACCATATGTAATCCTCATCTAACTTAGCCAGGGATTTGCAATACTATATTTGTGTTGGCTAGCTCCATTTCAAGATATTATGGTTATCCAAGAGGGGATATAAAAAATGAAAAGAAGGATGTTGTTGTAGGTTATCCAAGTCGAACATAGAACCAGTGGAGAAACCTAAGGAAAATCTATGTTTCCAGGTCGAACCTTTGTAGAGGTCCCAGTACCTGAGACTTTAAAATGCAGTTTGGGGCTGTTAAATTCTAACTATACTGGTAATTGTGCTAGGGGGGAGAAATAGGATGTAATTTCCTCTTCTCACGGCTGGGAGTCTTGTTTTTCATGTGGATTCAACCAAACATATTGTACATATTAAATGAGGACATAATTATTACACATGTTTAATTTACATTCAAATGCTTTGATTTATCTCCATAGTTTACTGTATTATGTTGGATATATAATTGTTTAGAGGTCTAAGAGATAAATATGACTTCTATGTGACATTTTGTATTGAATCATCTATTTGTTGTGTTATATGAAATACACTACATGGATGTCTGAAGAGTCCAAATTACAGCAATAAAATTTTTGATGAAAATGTGCTATATGAAAGTAAAGGTTTAAAGGAAAACATGTACAAGGCATAGTTGAGTACAAGGCATAGTTGAGCGAAATTATTATCTATTTATTGAACTAGAAAGGACATATAATTATTACACAAGTTTAATTTACATTCAAATGCTTCTTTGATTTATCTCCTATAGCTTAATCTAATACTAGATATATAATTTAAGTTGAAGGCCCATGAGATAAATATGACTTCTATGTGACATTTGTATTGAATCATCTATTTGTTGTGTTATATGAACATAATTGGTGCGCATATCTAAAGAGTCCAAATGCTCATTCAAGACCATATATGTAATCCTCATCTAACTTAGCCAGGGACTTGCAATACTATATTTGAGTTGGCTAGCTCCATTTCAAGATATTATGGTTATCCAAGAGGGGATATAAAAAATGAAAAGAAGGATGTTGTTGTAGGTTATCCAAGTCGGACATAGAACCAGTGGAGAAACCTAAGGAAAACCTATGTTTCCAGGTCAAACCTTTGTAGAGGTTCTAGTACCCGAGAGTAAAATCCAGTTTGGGGTTGTTAAATTCTAACTGTACTGGTAATTGTGCTAGGGGGGAGAAATAGGATGTAATTTCCTCTTCTCACGGTTGGGAGTCTTGTTTTTCATGTGGATTCAACCAAACATATTGTACATATTAAATGAGGACATAATTATTACACATTTTTAATTTACATTCAAATGCTTCTTTGATTTATCTCCTATAGCTTAATGTATTATGCTAGATATATAATTTAAGTTGAAGGCCCATGAGATAAATATGAGTTCTATGTGACATTTGTATTGAATCATCTATTTGTTGTGTTATATGAACATAATTGGTACGCATATATAATTTACATTACTTTAATATGTCATGCTTCTTTAATTTATCTTTTATAGATGACCGGAGCATCCCTTTTTAATCTATCCCTTTGACTTTGGATATGTGGGCAATATTCATCTGCATATTTTTCTATCATAAAGCAGTGAGTAAAATTGTATTCCATTTGTGTCAATGTTAAGGTTAAGCACATGGATTAAAGTTTTATATATTAGATGAGGAGGCTATAGAGTTACATATGGTTCAATGAGCTTTTGGACTCTTTAGAGTATATATCTAAAGAGTCCAAATGCTCATTCAAGACCATATGTAATCCTCATCTAACTTAGCCAGGGATTTGCAATACTATATTTGAGTTGGCTAGCTCCATTTCAAGATATTATGGTTATCCAAGAGGGGATATAAAAAATGAATAGAAGGATGTTGTTGTAGGTTATCCAAGTCAGACATAGAACCAGTGGAGAAACCTAAGGAAAAACTATGTTTCCAGGTTGAACCTTTGTAGAGGTTCCAGTACCTGAGACAATTTAATCCAGTTTGGGGTTGTTAAATTCTAACTGTACTGGTAATTGTGCTAGGGGGGAGAAATAGGATGTAATTTCCTCTTCTCACGGTTGGGAGTCTTGTTTTTCATGTGGATTCAACCAAACATATTGTACATATTAAATGAGGACATAATTATTACACATGTTTAATTTACATTCAAATGCTTCTTTGATTTATCTCCTATAGCTTAATGTATTATGCTAGATATATAATTTAATTTTAAGGCCCATGAGATAAATATGACTTCTATGTGACATTTGTATTGAATCATCTATTTGTTGTGTTATATGAACATAATTGGTACGCATATATAAAGATTCCAAATTGACAAATAAATTTTTTGATGAAAATGTGCTATGAAAGTAAAGGTTTAAAGGAAAACATGTACAAGGCATAGTTGAGTACAAGGCATAGTTGAGCCAAATTATTATCTATTTATTCAACTAGAAAGGACATATAATTATTACACATGTTTAATTTACATTCAAATTATTCTTTGATTTATCTCCTATAGCTTAATGTAATGCTAGATATATAATTTAAGTTGAAGGCCCATGAGATAAATATGACTTCTATGTGACATTTGTATTGAATCATCTATTTTTTGTGTTATATGAACATAATTGGTGCGCATATCTAAAGAGTCCAAATGCTCATTCAAGACCATATGTAATCCTCATCTAACTTAGCTAGGGATTTGCAATACTATATTTGAGTTGGCTAGCTCCATTTCAAGATATTATGGTTATCCAAGAGGGGATATAAAAAATGAAAAGAAGGATGTTGTTGTAGGTTATCCAAGTCGAACATAGAACCAATGGAGAAACCTAAGCAAAACCTATGTTTCCAGGTCGAACCTTTGTAGAGGTTCCAGTACCTGAGAGTAAAATCTAATTTGGGGCTGTTAAATTCTAACTGTACTAGTAATTGTGCTAGGGGGGAGAAATAGGATGCAATTTCCTCTTCTCATGGTTGGGAGTCTTGTTTTTCATGTGGATTCAACCAAACATATTGTACATATTAAATGAGGACATAATTATTACACATTTGTAATTTACATTCAAATGCTTCTTTGATTTATCTCCTATAGCTTAATGTATTATGCTAGATATATAATTTAAATTGAAGGCCCATGAGATAAATATGACTTCTATGTGACATTTGTATTGAATCATCTATTTGTTGTGTTATATGAACATAATTGGTACGCATATCTAATTTACATTACTTTAATATGTCATGCTTCTTTAATTTATCTTTTATAGATGACCGGAGCATCCCTTTTTAATCTATCCCTTTTGACTTCGGATATGTGGGGAATATTCATCTGCATATTTTTCTATCATAAAGCAGTGAGTAAAATTGTATTCCATTTGTGTCAATGTTAAGGTTAAGCACACAGATTAAAGTTTTATATATTAGATGAGGAGGCTATGTATTACATATGGTCTTGAATGAGCTTTTGGACTCTTTAGATATATATCTAAAGAGTCCAAATGCTCATTCAAGACCATATGTAATCCTCATCTAACTTAGCCAGGGATTTGCAATACTATATTTGAGTTGGCTAGCTCCATTTCAAGATATTATGGTTATCCAAGAGGGGATATAAAAAATGAAAAGAAGGATGTTGTTGTAGGTTATCCAAGTCGGACATAGAACCAGTGGAGAAACCTATGGAAAACCTATGTTTCCAGGTCGAAAGTTTGTAGAGGTTCCAGTACCTGAGACTAAAATCCAGTTTGGGGCTGTTAAATTCTAACAGTACTGGTAATTGTGCTAGGGGGGAGAAATAGGATGTAATTTCCTCTTCTCACGGTTGGGAGTCTTGTTTTTCATGTGGATTAAGCCAAACATATTGTACATATTAAATGAGGACATAATTATTACACATGTTTAATTTACATTCAAATGCTTCTTTGATTTATCTCCTATAGCTTAATGTATTATGCTAGATATATAATTTAAGTTTAAGGCCCATGAGATAAATATGAATTCTATGTGACATTTGTATTGAATCATCTATTTGTTGTGTTATATGAACATAATTGGTACGCATATCTAAAGAGTCCAAATTGACAAATAAATTTTTTGATGAAAATGTGCTATGAAAGTAAAGGTTTAAAGGAAAACATGTACAAGGCATATTTGAGTACAAGGCATAGTTGAGCCAAATTATTATCTATTTATTGAACTAGAAAGGACATATAATTATTACACATTTTTAATTTACATTCAAATGCTTCTTTGATTTATCTCCTATAGCTTAATGTAATGCTAGATATATAATTTAAGTTGAAGGCCCATGAGATAAATATGACTTCTATGTGACATTTGTATTGAATCATCTATTTGGTTGTGTTATATGAACATAATTATGCGTATATCTAAAAATCAAATGCTCATTCAAGACCATATATGTAATCCTATCTAACTTAGCCAGATTTGCAATAATATATTTGAGTCAAGCAGCTCCATTTCAAGGAGTGGTTAAGGTGGTTATCCAAGAGGGGATATAAAAAACAGCAAGAAGGATACATTGTTGTAGAGAGCATACAAGCTCAATATAGAATCAGTGGAGAAACCTAAGGAAATCCTGCAAAGCCGGCAGTCAAACTTTGTAGAGGTTCCAGTACCTGAGAGTAAAATCCAGTTTGGGGCTGTTAAATTCTAATTGTACTGGTAATTGTGCTAGGGGGGAGAAATAGGATGTAATTTCCTCTTCTCACGGTTGGGAGTCTTGTTTTTCATGTGGATTCAACCAAACATATTGTGCATATTAAATGAGGACATAATTATTACACATTTTTAATTTACATTCAAATGCTTCTTTGATTTATCTCCTATAGCTTAATGTATTATGCTAGATATATAATTTAAGTTGAAGGCCCATGAGATAAATATGACTTCTATGTGACATTTGTATTGAATCATCTATTTGTTGTGTTATATGAACATAATTGTTATGCATATCTAATTTACATTACTTTAATATGTCATGCTTCTTTAATTTATCTTTTATAGATGACCGGAGCATCCCTTTTTAATCTATCCCTTTTGACTTCGGATATGTGGGCAATATTCATCTGCATATTTTTCTATCATAAAGCAGTGAGTAAAATTGTAAATTCCATTTGTGTCAATGTTAAGGTTAAGCACATGGATTAAAGTTTTATATATTAGATGAGGAGGCTATGTATTACATATGGTCTTGAATGAGCTTTTGGAATCTTTAGATATATATCTAAAGATTCCAAATGCTCATTCAAGACCATATGTAATCCTCATCTAACTTAGCCAGGGATTTGCAATACTATATTTATGTTGGCTAGCTCCATTTCAAGATATTATGGTTATCCAAGAGGGGATATAAAAAATGAAAAGAAGGATGTTGTTGTAGGTTATCCAAGTCGGACATAGAACCAGTGGAGAATCCTAAGGAAAAACTATGTTTCCAGGTCGAACCTTTGTAGAGGTTCCAGTACTTGAGACTAAAATCCAATTTGGGGCTGTTAAATTCTAACTATACTGGTAATTGTACTAGGGGGAGAAATAGGATGTAATTTCCTCTTCTCACGGTTGGGAGTCTTGTTTTTCATGTGGATTCAACCAAACATATTGTACATATTAAATGAGGATATAATTATTACACATGTTTAATTTACATTCAAATGCTTCTTTGATTTATCTCCTATAGCTTAATGTATTATGCTAGATATATAATTTAAGTTTAAGGCCCATGAGATAAATATGACTTCTATGTGACATTTGTATTCAATCATCTATTTGTTGTGTTATATGAACATAATTGGTACGCATATCTAAAGGGTCCAAATTGACAAATAAAATTTTTGATGAAAATGTGCTATGAAAGTAAAGGTTTAAAGGAAAACATGTACAAGGCATAGTTGATCCAAATTATTATCTATTTATTGAACTAGAAAGGACATATAATTATTACACATGTTTAATTTGCATTCAAATGCTTCTTTGATTTATCTCCTATAGCTTAATGTAATGCTAGATATATAATTTAAGTTGAAGGCCCATGAGATAAATATGACTACTATGTGACATTTGTATTGAATCATCTATTTGTTGTGTTATATGAACATAATTGGTACGCATATCTAAAGAGTCCAAATGCTCATTCAAGACCATATGTAATCCTCATCTAACTTAGCCATGGATTTGCAATACTATATTTGAGTTGGCTAGCTCGATTTCAAGATATTATGGTTATCCAAGAGGGGATATAAAAAATCAAAAGAAGGATGTTGTTGTAGGTTATCCAAGTTGGACATAGAACCAGTGGAGAAACCTAAGGAAAAACTATGTTTCCAGGTCGAACCTTTGTAGAGGTTCCAGTACCTGAGAGTAAAATCCAGTTTGGGGCTGTTAAATTCTAACTGGACTGGTTATTGTGCTAGGTGGGAGAAGTAGGATGTTATTTCCTCTTCTCACGGTTGGGAGTCTTGCTTTTCATGTGGATTCAACCAAACAAATTGTACATATTAAATGACGAATTTCGCTCTCCCAATCATTTCTAAATCACCCATATCACCAAGAAAACATGTTTTAAAAGAACATACTTTAGTATGGGAAAGGAGGGGTTTTTTAAATTGGGAAGGTGTATTGGGTTCGTATTGGTAGGGGGTTAAATAATGTGATTTTCAAAGGCATTTTCCAATATGTAGTCAAATTAAGGGTATTGTTTAATATGCCACGAACGCACGCGATATGTCAAAGCTTCATTGAGTGAAGCCCCTGTGGTGAGAGGTATGGACACAAGTGCAGATGTTGTGATATAAATAATTGCATTTGTTGTGATGTAAGGGGTTTGAAGATTGATGCAGATGGTCATATGAAAAAGGGAAACTTTAGTATTTAACTTATTTAATATTTTTATAGTATTTGTAGGGTCATTAATTTTGTTTTTATATCCACAGATTGAATGAATTTTGAAAAGAATAGGAAGAAAACAAAGAGACAACCATAAAGAGACAAACTTTCATTTTAGATTTCTACTTGGAACATTAATACTTAGCAAGTTATGAATTTAAAAACATGCTTTTTTAGATGGTAGAATAGTTAGCTAGCTCGTATAAGAGTTGACTAAGTTGTTGTGAGACCCAGTTAGTGCATTATATGGATAAGAAAAAAAAAGATGAAAAAATGTGTAGAGGAGCAAGAGATGAGAAACTATAAAGAGGGAAGAGAAAAAGTTCAAAGCAAAGACAAGCGAATGAATTTATTCGTAATTAAAAAACAAGCAAGGTTAAATTTTTTATGTATGAGGGGATTGGTGTCTCCTTTAAGGTAGTCGCCTTAACAAGAATAGGTTGGAGTGTGGAGAATTACAAGCGAGTTCTTCTAGTAAGTCGTAGCCCGCAAAAGAAAAACAAGGTTGAAGCCTCAGGTCAGTAGGAGCCTACAAAAAACTAATGTAAGTGGGAGTGAGTTCTTCAAGAAAGTTGTATCTTGAAAAATATAAGAGAGGTTGGAGCCTCCTGGAGGTGGGTGCCTATAATTTTTTTTGTAAAAATGAAGTGAGTGTTTTCTTTACATCACAATTAAAAAAATTCATGGTATTTTCCTTTCTAGTTTTCCACTTATATTTGGTGTCAAGATTTTCTACTCTTATGTGTTGATTCTTATGCTACAATTTAATGTTGTTTATATTAGTGAATTAGTTGTTCATATGATATATTTTTGTTCATTTAATAATTGAGATAAATATTGATAATAAAAGTAAAAATTCTAAATTGATGACCATGAATGCACTATACTGATTCAACCCCCATTGCATTATAGTCAAGTTTGCAGCAATTGGTATCAAATCCAATTATTTCTGTATTAACTTAACTATTGGAAGGTACAACTAGTTGAATAATAGATCATCAACGTGTGTGTGTGCTCCCTTTTGCAAAGCTTTGGTAAGGTAAATTATGAACTAATTGTTTATGCATTTGAAGTTTGAAAGGTAGTTACTAATGGTTATGGTGAACATACCCCTTCAAAAAAAATTCAGGAATGGAATGCCTAGGCCAAAAGCACAATTTACAATAAAGTTCATAATTTGGATCTTGAGACAGAAGTAGATCTCAAATATGAAAAATATATATGTAACAGGTTGTAGGTATTACATCAAGGAGATAGTTCCAATTGATGGTATCCCGATTCGGGTGGTTATCTTTCTCCAAATGAAATAGATTGAGTTCAACAGATAGAGAACTGAATGCTGCTATTGTTGCTAGCCCGAAGGAGGAGCGGCCAGGGGTAAGTAGGTGAGGTGTAGCGCCCATTCCCCAAACTCACACACATTGCAGACAAGGTGCCAACAGATTTGATATAGTGATGTTCACCCAAGTCGGCACGGAGAGCACAATGACATGCTGCTGGTCGTATCGGAACGGCCAAGAAGAGGTTATACACCGAAATTCCATTCCCCAGAGAAAAATAAGAAGAAGACATATTTCTATTTGAGATAAATTGTTTATTCAAATAAGATCCATTCTTCTAGTGTGAAACTACCTCACTGTCATGAGGAAAAGACATATTAAAACAAATATAAGCTTAATTGAACCATAATTGAAATAGAAATACTATCAACGGAGAACATATATTAGAGGAGGATCCTTCAGATACTTGAAGAAAAAGAGCATGAATTTAAAATATAAATCATTAGCCTGAAGACAAAATTAGAAGAGGGAGGAGAGGTAAAAATGTGATGAGATTCTAGCTATAAGAAAAGAGCATATTATGTGAAAAGTTACAAGAATAGGTTATATCCATAAGAAATAAGCTAGAGAAGTTCATATCTATCCAAAAACTAAGAAAATATTGTTCAGATAGTTTGTCAGAACTTAGGCAACATGTTTCTTCTTTGAGATCTCCTCTAGACGATGTGCTTTTGTGAGATGCATATGTATTTTAAATACAAAAAATTTCTTATTGTAATGCATATGTGAAAAATCAAGTTATTCTTAGTCGAAGAGCACGTACGATTTGAGATGCAGTGTGATGACACATACCCGAACACAAAGCGAGTCGTAAGAGCATGTACGGGACGGACACAGCACGCAACACCTCGCATGGCTCGAAAGAGCGGGATGGGACGGATTGTGACTGAACACTAGCGCGCGAACACAAGATAGAGCGACAGATAGAGATCGCAAAGCTCAACAATGAACTCGGTAAAACTATAATAATTGCATGGCAATTTATTTATATAAAATAGTTCGGTCGACCCCTTTTAAAAGTAGTTTTTGGCCGAGTAACTAGCTCGGCTGAACTATTTTTATAAGTTCGATCGAACTTTTTGTTGTCGGTTTTCCAATCTCCGGCAAAAATTCTATTTTCTCACACCGTCGCTTTTGCTCGTCGGTCCCAAACTGAATCAAGAGTTCGGCTGAATCTTGATAAAATGTTCGGCTAACCTTATTGTCGAAAGCAAAAAATTTCTACCCCCGATTCTCACAAAAAGTGTAAACTCCAGCCTTCACGTCTTTCCGCCCCTCATATATATATAACTTTTACTTTTACTATATCATTTAATTCTTATTAAAACGCCTCTCTTTGAGTTGATTATTGATAATAAAAATTAAAGTAAACTTTTTATTTTTACAAATAACATTATTTTCTAATAATAAAATTAATTCTATTCATTTTTTTTCCTTTTTATTATTTAAACTATAGAATATTTATTTCTTATTAGATTAACTCCATTTTATAATTATAAAATTATTTTCTATTTAATTTATATTTTAAATTTAGCTATAATCCCTTTCTTGAAGAGTTAAATTTAATCCATTTCATTATTAAAATTAAGACTCATTTTAATATTAATATTATATTTATTTTTTTATTATCAACTCACTTTTATATTTTCTATATTAATAATAATTCTAGAGTTAAACTAGTTGTTATATCTCTAATGGCTAGTTATCATATCTCTTAATCTACTTAGTTCGATGCCATGATCTCGTTCCCTCATGTTGTCGTGAAGATGAACCACACTCGGGTTGGTTCGAAACGTGATAGACACATTTGTTCTCTTATGTGATTATCACCTAAAAGATTTATTTTCATAAAAATTATGGATCACAAAATGTGTGAATTCAATAAATTTAATAAACATCAAAACAATTATTAATTTATAATATATGTCATAATATTAAGATTAAAACCACAAAAATTATATATATATATGAATTAATATATTAATTAAACATATTTTAAAAAATCATATGAACATAGGTTATGGGTTTTTGGGTATGTGGTATTAGTAAGTGATGGTGATTGACTCATGGTATTTTTATAAAACTTATTTACAAAGTTGAGAATCTCCCATAGTAATGTGGACCTGAATTTTTATGATGTAAAAATATTGTTACATGTTATTTTAGTTGTTACATGGAATTTTTAGAAATGTACATATGTTTAACTCATATATTAATTAATTTTTATAATTAATAATAATTACATAAATAAAATTTTTTTCAAGTAACATACTTATTAAGGTTTGAACTAATGGACCTTTTCATCATGGAGTATCTTGAGAGTGCTACACATTCACCATCAATCTTATTACTCATAGACAAATCAAAATAAAATTATAATTTAGTTTTATATGGTTTTTTTAATTGTTACAAATGTGAAATGTATCATGACATAATTTTTTTTGATGTTTATTTGTGTTTATGACAATTTCAATTCAAATAATATTTTATGTTTAAAAATTAGATTTTAAAAAAAGTATACATTAAGCCTTTCGTACAAGCAATCCACTTTTAAAAGATTAGATATTTAGCCATGCCACTCTATGGATAGTCCCAAAGGTTAATTAAAACTCCCTAACCCATGTTGAAATGGTAACAAGAAATATTGAAAGTGACATCAAAGTAAAAGGGGATTCCAATCTAATTTTCCCACAAATTAAATTAAGTTAGAAGGAAAATTGCAATTCCAGCATCACATGATCGACTTGTACGAGTTAACTAATTTGGGAAGACTTAGTTAGCCTCATCAATTTGAGTTGAGGGTCAAATGAGGCATGTATAGTTCACTATATGTTTTAGGGTTCCATTTATAGTTTATTTTGAGTTGTAATTAATTAACTTAATTATTTGAGTTAAATAAGCTTAACTAGTTCTAATTAATGGAGGAACTAGTGAGAGGTCAAGTTAATTAATTGATTTAATTGACATGTAGTATCAATCGATAATTGATAATTCACTCATAAATAACTCATGCATGCCATTTTTTTGGAGAAAGACCTAGTTGAGAATGCAATAAAGGGGAAGTGTATTATTAGTTGTATAATCATCCAAATTTTATAGGTGGTGCATGTAATCGTAATAATGCCTAAAATAAATCATTTTTACTAGAGAAAATTATCTTTAAAAATGAGGAACAAGGAAACAAGTAATCATTTTTTGGGCGAGTACGAGTTGGTGAGACTAAGCAAACATGAAGCACAAGTTTGTGCGTGGAGCTTGTGAGAGAAAGGTGTAGGGTTGGTATTCTGCTTCCACAAATCTAGAATAGATTCAATAGCACATTACAGATCAATTTAAATCTATGGATTTTATAATGTGGTATTAAAGTAGGAATTTTTTGGGAGGCAAGATTGCAGAGTATATGAAATTTTTGTAAAAAATTTCCATAATGTATCTAGATCTCTTTGCCAAAAAATACCCAAATTAAAAAATAATTCCCAAATCAGAAGTTTGGATGAGGGAGATATCGTCCTTTTAAAATTAGCTCTTTTTTTCAGAAATTCTTTGCATGGTGAGATAATTACACGTGGACCTCGAGTTTCAGACTCCCCCAAACGATGTGATATTTAGCAAAGGGGAAGGTTTTCTTTAGACACACTTCACAGGTGACAGTGAAATGTATCACAGGTTAGTCAAGAACCTATCTCGATCTCATGGCAGATGCATGCAAAGGTTTGAGGAGTAAGGGAAAAGGTTAGATACTTGGTGGTTGAGAGGTAGCATGAATTACCTCTCAACATATAGCCCTTGTAATAGTGTCTTGTAAAGTTGTGTATAAACCATAATTAGAGAAGCAGAGAGGAGACTAGGTGAGGCATCCATTCAAGTAGACCTCTAGTAGGGGGGAATTTTTAGCCAAATGGGTAGAGAGATCACAAACTATACCTCTTGGGATGTGGGGGTGGGGATGTGAAGCAATAATCCCAAGAGGCCGAAATTTGAGTAGGGTCCATTGAGGTTATTTTACATCATTACTCATGCTGGGTTCACAATATGAGTTAGATGGATCACAGTTGGAGCTGGTCATGTGAGAGGACATATGGATATTAGTTGAAAATGAAACAACATGAGAAAATGGTGACTGTGGACTCTAATTTAATTTTACCTTTGAATTAAATTAGAAGAAATGATGATCTTCAAGCTTTTTTTTGCTTTGATTGTCACACTGAATTAAATTAGAAGAAAATTGATTGTTTTCAAGTTTCATCTCTGTTCTTGAAGATGGATCCCCATTAGATTCAAACTGAAAGTCTACCATAACAATCGTATCATCTAGACGCCTCTTATTAGAAGAAAATTGTAATTCCACATCACATGACAAATACCAGCAAGTTAAATGAGTTGGGAAGACTTAGTTAGCTTAGTCAATTTGAGTTGAGGGTCAAATGGAGGTAATGTAGAGTTCACTATAAGTTTGTAGGGGGTCCACATAGCTTATTTTGAGTTGTAATTAATTAACTTAATTATTTGTTAAAATCAAAGATAACTAATTCTAACTAATGGAGGAACTAAATAGGGTCAAGGGATCAAATATGATTTAATCTCGTATGCATTAATAAATCAATAATTGATAATTCACTCATAAATAACTATTGTGTGTTAGTTCTCAGAAAGATTCAGTTGAAATTGGAGTTAAAGGGAAGTGTACTACCGCCTTGTAATCTATCAAAATAGTGTTGCTGGTGCATGCCATCAAAATAAGGCCTAAAATAAATCATTTCTTTATTAGAGAAAATTTCCTTAAAAGGAGAATGAAGAGACAATTTTTAATCATTTTTGTGAGTACAAGTTGGTGAGAGCAAACTAATAGGAAGTACAAGCTAGTTTGAGCTGGTAGAGGAAAGGTGTGCCAAGAGAAGTTTGTGCACATGTCGATAGGGTGAGACAGCTTATAGATAGTGCAGAGAGCTCCCTCAAGCCTAAGAGAAGCATTGTATTGTTTCATATTCTTGAGTTAATGCACATGTGATATATGTTTGTTAGACGGGCTTTCCCCAGATAAATATTTGTGTTCAGGATTGCACTGTTTGATGTTTCTTGTTCATGTGATTGTGCGATCGTATTTTATTTCCACAAAATTGTAGAATAGATTCAAGTATTTTTGTTTTTATCATATTACAAGACTGCCTTAATCTTATGGGATTTTCTACAACCCATGGGCAATTGATTGACATTTCGCTTTGATCTTGGGTTTTTTGAACTGAATTTCGATTATCCCTAGAGATTACATGGCACCTCTGGAGAAATTTTAGATCATTTGGAAAAAAGGATAAATTATATGACATAATTAAAATTATTTTGAACCTTGTGAGTTTTGATTACGTAGAGAACTCTAGATTTAACACACATAAATTATATGATTTTTTTTAACTAACAATTGCACCATATGTTGCAAAGGAAAAACTGCGACGTACATAAATTCAAAAAGAATCATGACATATAGAAGATCACTAAATATAAAAATTAGTAAACAAAATTCCATTCAAAGTTAGAAGATAAAGAGAAACTCACATTATGCCAAATTTAAAAATTTTGATAACCTTTTCCAACATATATTTCCCTCTCAATCTTCAAAGACGCTTTCTAAGTTCCAACAAATATTTGATCAAAAGGATGTTGTTTTTCAATATTGAACATTCTTACTTGATCAAAATATCGCGCCATTCATCGCTTGCTCCTAAGGTGATTGGATTTGTATTTGTTTGCCCTTGCTTAACTTATTTTTGACATTTGGACTATTTGTGAAATGAGAGGTTAATAAAAAAAAATTCCAAATGAAAATTCAAAATTTACCATTGGATGAAATATTTTAAAGAATAGCTACTAGATAAACATATCTCGTAAAGCTAGTCACTTTAACATAGCAACTTTACATTTTTTATAGGAGAGCAGTGAACCTTTTGTTGAGTATTAATTAATAGTTCTTTAGTTATGAGAACAACTTTAATTAATCATATTCATAGGTACCATGATGAACCTCTTTCATATCACTATTAGCTCCCTCGTTTCCAAGGGGAGGGTGGAAAAGGCCCTCAACAACCATCCAAATTTGTGAAGCTTTCACAAAGCTCTTGTTTTATTTGTTTGCATCTTTGTCTACAACATTTATTGGCCTACCGATTTATACATATGAAACAATCATGTGTTTTTGTGCAATGAACTATGAGTCTTAATTGATGCTGCTTAAGAACAAGAATCTCTTGAAACATACATTTTATAACGATATCCATATGGTGTGGAATGAGAACTTATTTTAGCTTCCTTGGTTTCAAAATGTGTACTTAAAAGTTAATTTTTTTGAGATATCCAGCATCTTCCCTCCGAGAATAAGGTTTATCTATCCATTGTAGAGGAGCATGTTTTCCTTTTCCCACATAGCTCACTCGGTTTCTTGTAGCACATGATATTTATATCAGATTAATTTAGGTCCTAGAGAATTCTCAATCCATTGGAGGAATCCTTTGAATGGTATTACTATTAATTTACATGATTTCTAAGCATATATTCACAATAGGTAGTCAGATTAAGCTTTCGGTCACACTTTGTTTCCTAGGTTCAACACCAGTGGGTTTCTCCTCATTGATTCTTATCTTTAACATGTAATGTTTTCTAGGTGCGTTGGAGACCTAGAGGTTCAAATAGAGAAAAAATAATTGGTAACTTAGGATGAGAACAAGTATCTTATTTAGGTTAATGTGGTCTATTATGATTCTATAGTAATAATATTTTGACTTCTTATTTAGTTTCATTTTGTTATGAGCAAGAAGATATCAACCACCTATTTCATGGAAAAATTCCTGAATACCCATAGCAGGATGTGTAGGTTTTATAGAGGCTCCTACTTCGATCAGACCATATGTGTCTTTAAAATAGGAAATAAAAAATATTTATCGTAGAACTACCAACCACCAACTCAATTGCTATCTTTGTCAACTTTTGACTACATTTATGTCGTTGTGATTATGAATAGTGTTTTTCTTTTCCTATAGTGGTAAATGGATCGATTTCACCTAAACCTATAGTCTTTATTTCCACACCCTATCATATTTTAAGGGTTCTAATTTTTTATAAAAGTAATGGAGGTTACTGAGGAAATTTATTTCATTTGGGAGCTCCCCCATTAATGGTCTCCACAGAGACTACAACTATCAAACAGACACTAACACTTTTATAATAGTGCAACCCGCCATGAAAAATAAGAGAAGGCTAATGGTAGAGGAAATGTAGGGAAGATAAATATTGATGGCCTAGATGAATAATTATATATAATACGGCTTAATTGATTAAGATGGAGCATGTGGAATAATTTCTCTCGTAGTTATCGCAGATCATCGTGTAGAAATTATAAAAACAATATAATAAAATGGATTCAATTTGATCATGACATGCTAAAGAAAGATGTTGAATCCTTTCTACAAATTAATTGCGGAGAATAAACATGATCGCACAATCACGCTAAGTAAGATAAAGAAGAAAAATCAATCCACAATACATATATTTTTCCGGGGAAAGCTTGCTACTACTCTCTCTATCTCTATTATTCAACCAAGGAATCATGAAACAATACAATGCACTCTTATCACAAGAGTCCGTTGCACTTGCCAAACTGTCTCACAATCGATCCGAACAAAATATACCAACATTTGAAATAATTTCCATCAACAACTTGCTTGCACAATTCTAAATAACAGAATTTTTCCTCATTATTTAGGAATTCCCCGGCCTTCCAAAAATTCGCAATGTTCATGGGTAATCCTATGGTGTATTCACGCATACGAGCGAGGTTTTAATAATACAACTCATAGATAACATCCCTTCAACCTCTTGTCTGCGTACAGGTCTTCATCATAGTTACCTACATGCGACTATTAATAATAGTAAATCATCGACCACTTGATAGATCAACGCATGTGAATTAAATACGATTTAATTCACTTGACCTTTCACCGTGTAACAATGGAGTTACAACTAATTTAGACTAACTTTAACTCACTTAATTGAGACTATATTGCGTTTCTCATGCATTAAACTAATACACTAACACCTTGGACTCTAAAACAAATAGAATCACTCTACATGCCTCGCAACCACCCTCAACTCAGATTTCATGAGTTAATTGGTCTATCACACTCATTTAACTATTGAAGTGATTAGATAAGATTACAATTTATTGTCCAATTTAATAAGTGAAATTAAGTTGGCACACATTTCTTCATTGAATTTTCTACACTCCCTCTTAATAGAAAGGATTATCGGCCTGCAGTCTTTATCTCATTCAAATTTTCTCTTGGTGAGCACCTTCGTTAGAATATACGCATCACGATCCTCCTTAGGAATGTATTGAAGTAACAAAATGAGTCTCTAAACACAATCTATGAGATGGTGGTACGGATGTCAATATGCTTGGACTTGTAATGGAATACTAGATTAGCGAGAGTTTTATGCATGGTTATCACAATCTACATGCTACATCGAATCCATGCCAAGTAACCAACAAAACAACAAGTATCTTTCTACTCATCCGGATAGCATACATGCCGCCTAATTGGATTCCATGTGCTACGCTTTGGTGTGAAATAGGTGCAACTAGTCTGCTGCTTCCTATTCATGAATAATTTTTTGTCAGTCTATGTTGAAGATCCCTCTTTGATGTGCTCTTTATGCCAGTGGGCCCTTACCCAATGCACGTGGGGTGAGCACAGGCTTCACTCTCTGCTCTTATTTTGTGCCATAATCCATACTCTATGAGTACCTGAGATATCTCAAGACATGCTTCCAGCACCTTCCAAAATAGCTTGGTCCGCCCAACCATAACCATTAATTTGGTTAACTATGTAGCATATGTTTGGCTATGTGTTAACTGGTATGAGTGAACACAATTGCATGTAGCGTAGCGTCCACTACCTCACCTAAAGTAGCATCCCCCTTCCTCCGGTTTCTGTGAGAGGGTCTCAATGGTCTCCATGTGGAACTTCCTCATAATATCTTTGGCATACCTTTCCTTGAGAAACAAATAGCTCGCCATCCCAACATCGTATCCCGAACCAAAATGATGAAGGAGTCCATGTCCTTCATCTCAAACCCTCTTACCAAAGAGATCCTCTTTGCAATAAGTTGTGAGATGCTCATCACCTATCGAGAATAAGATTATCTACATAAAGAACAATAATAAGAAGCTTACCATCAACAAAATCTAGTATAGGTTAGCATCCGCTTGCTCTTCGTGAAGCCCAACTTTGGTGAAATAGCTCGGCCAATCCTGGTGCTGGCTTACAAGGTGTTTGCTTCAACCCATCCGAGTGCTCTCCTTAGTTTTCACATGTGACTCACGCTCAAGGTCTCAAAACCTTATGGCTGCTCAATGTACACTTCTTCATATTCATTCCATTGAGAAAATTCGATCTTCATCTATACGATGTATACGCCTGTACGCCCCGAAATTGAGAAATATCTAATCGATGAGTATCTGCAACTAGTGAAAAATTCTCTTCATGGTCAATACACCCTCCAACTTTGTGAGAATCCACAGACTGCAAATCTGGCCTTTGTGCTTCTACACACTCCCTGCATACGATGCCTGCCTTCACCTTATATATCCATCTGATCCAACCAACGGCTTTTCGAAGCTCGTCTTGGGACAACTTCCCATGAATTTTTACGACGATGGTCATCTCCTCAACCATTGCATTAACAGGATTGGTTGCTGTTCTTCCTCAAAAGAGGATGGTTCGTAAATACACTTTCTCGTAAGATCCGCATGTGTCCGGTATGTGTTTGGTATTGTCTCTGTCTCGTAGTGGTGTGGGTGCTCACCATGTTACTGCGCATCAAGTCTCAATCGTCGGTGTTTGACAGTGCTTTTGCTACCATGTCGAGTCGATGGCTGCCATGAGTGGTTTTCCACTCCATGATCCTCCTCATGTGGTACGCTCCACGTCTTGAGGTTCATCCTTTGGAACAAAATTTCCTCATGCGCCACAAATCAGCGCCCTCTCAAGGGATAATATACGCAGCTTTCTCATACTAAATTTTAAATCCCGTTTGACAACTTTCATCTGTTGTTTGGAAAATATGATGTTGTGGGTTGTATCGATTTGCCCCACAAATACAGTACGTGTTGATTCTAAATTCTTTCTAGAATATTTGGTCTCATGGAAATAGACGGTGGGCAAAAAAATTTAAAATATGAAACCTTGAGGGTTTCTTTGAAAAAACCTACTCTGGTGTACTCATGCCAAGTATCAAGAAGGACTACGATTCTACACAATCTTCATTGTGTTGCATGCCTCTACTGGAATCTGTGATATGCACGAAGTCATGTAAAATATCTCAAATGCTACACCTGATTGTTAACATTATTCTTTAACAGCCCTAATACCATTGTGGGTTATGAGGCTGATAATACTCTCTGAATTCCTTCTTTGGCACATAATTTCTTGAATTCATTGGATATGTACTCAACACCATTTTCTCCTTTAGATCCTCCACCTACTTACATGTCTTTCTCCAACCAATGCTTTGAACTACGAAAAATTTTGAGAACGTACGATGTTTCTTGAAGTAGATCCAACCGCACCGAAAAATCATCGACAAAAACACATAATACATGTTCTTTTCGTAGGTATGAAGAATGGTCCACACTACGAGTGAACTCTCGATGATTTTCACTCCTCGGTTCCTTCTCATGAAAAGTGGCCTTTGTATAACGCCTTACTCCATGGTACATCCCCTGCATGCATATATACATGCAAGAATACCCGCTGGGAAGCCACAGTAAAATATGATAACGACCTTCAGGCAGCACATTTGTGGTGTGGAGTGTAACCCAATCTCATGCCATAACTCATTGTCATCCTGGCTCACCCACTTTGTCTTCTTTACTCATCAATGTTACGCGACCATCTCGAGTTTTTAGAAGGTTCTTCCACCATGAACCCAAATCTTCTTAACTTGTCTGTAGCTTTGTGACGAAGGAATTTTTCCCTTCATGGCTTGTCATATCCTCTATCCTCCAACAACAAAGCGAAACTAAATTGTTTTCTGTTTGGGTACATGCATAAATATTTTTAAAATAATTTTTTACACAGATCTCTCTTGGAAAGTAATTGTACCAATCCCGGTGGTACTATACCTACGTGTGCCATCTCAATGTGCATCTGAAAGTCCTTCTCCTCAATCTACTAAAGATTTATTTTGTCTCTAAATCTGTGTGGAAAGATGCACCATTATCAAGTACCACATTGATCCCACATCGCACTGAACACCATGCATGTGATGAGTGCAGAAGTCCAACTCAAACTTTGAAACCAAAGCTTCATAGATGTAGATCCTCAGCCTTGTTGTTGTTCTTCAGCTATTACCTTGGACAATTATTGGCAACAATTTCCCATGCTCGTGACAATGAAAACATTTCACTCTAGACATGTCACGCTTCTTTCCTTATTTTCGGTCCCAGTTTTGGAATAGGATTTATTTCCACTCCCCTTCTTTACCTTACCATCCAAAGCACAATTTTCCTCATCGTACGCATCGATGAGGATTTATCCCTCGTATTCTTCACAATTCTTCTTGTACCAAATCCAGCAAGTCGCTCTAATACGGTAGCTTCTCCCTCCATTAACAGTCCCGATAACTATGCCGACTCTTGTGTGCCTAGAAAGTACTAGGCTCCATGATCATCATCACAGCTAAAGTAATCTTGACACTTCAAACTCATCTCGACATTGGATGAACTTGGTCAAATATTTCAAAAATAGTGTCGCCTTTCTCCATTTGATTTTCACGATCTTATCCTTGATTGCAATTTTTTTGTGGTCATGCTATTAAAGCAGATGCGTCAAGGCTTCCATTGCATGCTGGGTAAACGCACCATGGAGAATCGAGACAATGTGATCTCGAACTCCCTCTAATAATATCCTCCTCGCCTTTGCAACCTCCTTTCCAAAGCATCGGGAAGAGCGACATTTTCTACGCTGGACTTGGGAATATCAATATCAATGATTCTTTCAACTTGATTGTCCTCCGGAGAGCGCTTCCATTCTATTTTCCATGCTTCTTTATTTCCTTTATTATAATTAGAACAACCCTCAAGTTCCTTATTCAATCTTGATATTTAAAATCCATCTTGATCCGCCACAACCATAAATAACATTTTTGCAAATTTGTGAATGTTTATTTTCCTTTAAATAAATTTCTTCTCCTATAGTGATTTTGGCATTCTAATACCATGTAGAAATTATAAAAAAATATTTTATACCAAAACTGTTGATCATGTGATGTGCTAAAGAAAGATATTTAATCCTTTACAAATTAATTACGGAAAATAAACACGATCGCACAATCACACCAAGTAAGAAAGAAAATCAATCCCTGACATATATTTTTTTAAGGAAATATTTCTCTCAAAACCCCTCTATCTATTGTATATTTAACCAAGGAATCATGAAACAATACAATGCACTCTTCTCACAAGGGTACCATTGCACATTCTCGTCTCTTGCAACGATGCGGACAAAATCGACGATAACGCCGCCAATTTGCTTCCTGCGAGTGGTGGTGCTTGCTTTTGAAGTTAAAGAGAATTAATCCTAATATTATTTAAGATTTAAGGCCCAAATACATGCAATTATCATGGGAAATCCTATGGTTTTATTGCGCATTGGGAATTTTGCTAATAAGCCTGGCCCAGTAGATAACATACGTTTTTAACCTAATGTCTCAAGCTGGGTCTTCATCTTAGTAAACATGCCATAACTATTAATAGTAAATCATCGATTACTTGACAAAACAACGCATATGCAGTTAAATTTTGTTTAATTCACTTGTATTCAGTGTGGGCTGGGTGCACGCCTGTGATTCGAGAGATCCTTGTCTTATTTGGATGTATACCCCGGAAAATTGTGCACCATTTGCACGCGGGGGGGGGGTGCGGGGGGACTTGTCCCCCCACCGAGGTCCGGGGCTACCCCCGACTAGGGGGGTCTGTGAGCTGGTGGTCCCCAGCGAGGTTTCGGGGGCGGCACCCGGAGGCAAAAATAGATGTAAAATTTCCTTGTAAAAGTATAGTAATTTCTACTCAATTTGGGCGTTCAATGGGGAAGATGATGCGACGGTTGAAGTTATGTTTAGTTTAGGGTTTTTTTTCCCTAGAAAGGCAACCCCCTGCTTTTATGATGATATTGTATTGCGAGTGCGCATTGTATGTGTGTTCTGCGAGCGAAAAAATAGATAGGGAGACTATGAGAGA
Organism: Pinus albicaulis; assembly: GCA_034641835.2. Lineage (NCBI taxonomy): Eukaryota > Viridiplantae > Streptophyta > Pinopsida > Pinales > Pinaceae > Pinus > Pinus albicaulis. The sequence continues at coordinate 49,956 of JAXQQM020059080.1, forward strand.
GAACGAGAGGATATTACGACGGATATATTTTAGGTTTTGTCTCTTCATTTTTATTTCGGATAATAGAAAAGGAAGGAGTTTGGTATTCGGGGTAGACGTAGCTGGCCCAGGTGAACCACGTATATACGTGTCTGTACGGTTTTTATGTGTTTGTGTGCTTGTGTTTTCTCGCATATTTTGTGTGTTTGCATTTCTGCGTAATATTTAATTTTCTAGCTGTTGGTATCGAACCTAAGGTATGTTTGGTTGATAAACTACCGCGGGAAAAGAAGGGTTCTTTGGTTTGAGTGGGAGCGATGACGAGAAGATGTTGGGTTGGGAACGAAGAAATTTAAAGGCAAAGCTTCCCCCCGCATGGAGAGGTCGAGATGGAATATTATACGTATCGGGAAAGATGCCTGGGCAGGCGGAAAAGCAAGGCGGCGACGCGACGGACGCGGAATGGAGACATTCTCGATAGAAAAGGCACGCTCGGAAACCGGTACGGTTCGGCTGCCTTGCGGCGTCGGGTCACCCTTCAATATTTTGAAGGAAACAACGAGAGGGGTTTGATTCGGACATTGGCGAAACTATGTAGAAAAACCCTCGGCCTCAAACAAGGTATTTCTTGTGGGGCTCGCTTTATTTAATATGAAGATGTCGGAAGGTGGATGTGACTGAGACCACTTTAGAGCGGATGCAATATAGTTACAGGTGGAGTTAAGTTACTTGGCGGTAAACTTTGATGATGAAGTTAGAGCTTTGTTATTCTGCTCATTGCCGGAGAGGATTGGGAATGGTTTGGTAATAGCCATTAGCCTTTCTGTCTTTGGATCTAGTATACTGAGTTTGAAGATGTTGTCGGTGCTATCCTTGGTGAGGAAATGAGAGATGAAAAAGCTCAGGTGAGACATCGGAGGTAATGCTTTGAGTGCAAAGTCTGGGGAAGAAGAATGGAAAGAGGGGAAAGAGCTTGGGATATCGGAGTAAATCGAGAAGGTAGATCCAGTCCGGATCGGGATAATTGTCTTTGAAATGCGGAAAGAAAGGACACCTAAAGAAGACGCCCAGATCTCGGGAAAGGAAAGAAGGAGATGCACAACAGAAAAATATAATCATGAAACAGAAACTGACGGTGATGTGTTACAAGATTCTTTGATTCTTTCTTTAGAGAAAATATTACTAATTCTTGGGTTGTAGATTAGGGCTTGTTCCACATGCCACACCGATAGCGAAATATTTTCATGACTATGTTCAAGGAGATTTTGGACAAGTGGGTGATGATAAACACGGAAATTGTTGGAATGGGTAAGGTTCTTGTAAAATAGCGGAAGATAGAAACCAATGGCTGCTAAAGGAGGTGGGCATGTTCACATATCTAAAGAAAAATTTAGTTTCAACGGGGGCGGTTAGGCGGTGAAGGTTGTGTGACAAACATCACAGGATAAAGCTTGGAAGGCTGAGGAGCACGGTAATATGAAAGGAGAAAGGTTGGTACATTGTGTTTATGAAATGGTGACTCTTAACTACATTAATGCTTTAAATTCCAAGGAGAAGATGCGACACTATGGTATAGGCGGACATATGAGTGAAAGGGGATAAGAAGATTCTTCACTCAAGAAATTTTTGCTTGTCTTTTGAAGAATGTTGATTTGGGTTTTTGTGAAAATTTGTTGTAGGCAAAAAAGTCGAATTTCTCGAGTTCGAAGGAAAAGAAAAGAGCGAAAAATTGGAGCTTGTGCATACGGATATGGGGACACATTGGGGTATCATCTCTCGGTGGCTCTCGCTATTATGTTATATTTATTGATGATGCAACTAGAAAAACTTAGTTTATTGTGTTCAAAGTAATCGTGTATTTTGATACTTCGAGAAATGGAAAGCTTTGGATTTGAGATTGAGACACGAAAAGAAGTTAAAGTATCTCGGTCCGGACACAAGGAGTGATCTTCGTGAGGATTTGAAAGTAGATGCTGTTGTTCGAACATGTGATTAGTAGAGAAAGATAGTTCCCAAGAACACCACAATGAAATGGTGTGTCAAAGGATAAAAACGGAAACGATCATGGGTACACGAGGTGCATGAGATTGCATGCGGGGATTGCCTTGCAATTTTGGGCGAGATGCGCAGATGCGGTGTTTATCTAATAGCGAGAGGGCCCTTCAGAAGAGTTCCTTGGATGGTGGTATTCCGGAAGGAAGCATGGATAGGTAAAAGGTAAACCCTTTTCACGTGTTGGTTGTGAAGCCTTGTCCATATTAATAAAGAAAAATAGGAGTGATCTTAGGGGCAAAATCAAAGAAATGTACCTTTGTGGATGGTGCTAATGATTTTGGTTATCGCTATATGATTGTGAAAATCAAAAAATCATTAGGAGCGAGAGATGTAATATTCAATGAAAAGGTCTTGTATAAGAATCGAGTTGCGGGAAAAACGGGGAAAAAGAAAGCAAGGAATACATGATCCTTGATGAGATAATTTGAAAAGTAAAGGTGCTGAAAATGATAATAATAAACAGCCATAGCGACAACCACCACAACGACAACGAGGCACCTCAAACACACGAAAGTGGGTATTGAAGATCTCTCGGGATAGTAGCCCCCTTGAACGATATGTCAACCATTATATTATTTATTGCTAAGCGATTAGGGTGAACTTTGAAATGTTATAAAGAAGAAATGCGGTTGAAAGTAGGAAGAAGTGAGAACTAATAACGGAAGAAGATATGGACTCATTAATGCATAGCAAACTTGGGACTTGAATTGGGATTTTTAAAATTTGACTTCATTCTGAGAATAAATGGGTTTACGGTGGAAGGACGAAGATGGAGAAAAGCAAGAGTACAAAGCTAGACTAGTGGTGAAGGGTTTTGCATAGAAAGAGAAGGTATTGATTTTGATGAAATCATATTTTCTCTTGTTGTTAAGATGACTTCAATCGAGAACTATGTAAGTCTTGTATTGGAAGATTTACATCTTGAACGGTTAGATGTGAACAACATTTCTACTCCGCAGAGATTTGGAGGAGAAGAGATATCATGCGGCAACCGGAGAGGATATGAGGTCAAAGGAAAGAAAAATTGGTGTGCGGGTTAAAGAAAGAGCTTGTATGGCTTAAAAGGGCTCCAAGGAGTGGTATCTAAAATTTTACAAGTTTATATACGGAACAAGGTTATACTGAATGTCTGCGATCATTATATTTATCTAAAATGGAAAAATGGTGGCGACTATATTATGTTATTTATTGTATGTAGATGACATGCTTGTTTGTAGGATCTAACATGTAGGAAATAAATGTGCTCAAAAGAAAATTGGAAAATTTCTTTGCAATGAAGGATTTAGGAGCTGCAAACAAATCCTTTGGTATAGGGATAACTAGAGATAAAGAAAAATCACAAATTAACAATACGAATGAGTAAATAGAAAAGGTGTTGAAAAGTTTTAATATGCACAATACGAAACACAGTAGTACACCTTTTGCTAGCACGTCAAACTTATTAAAAGGAGATGTGCCCAAAGACCAAAGACATGAATTATATGTCTAAAAGTTCCATATCATGTTGATTTAGGAAGAAAGCAATATGCAATGGTGCACTGGGCACGATATTGCACATGCGGTGGGTGTAGCGGTGTGAATAATCCGAGGAAAAGAACATTGGATGGCATTAAAATGGATTCTCGGATATTTGAGAGGTATTGTTAGTATGAATCTTTCGTCGTAAAAGATCCTTTAGCTACGCATAGCAAATAGACCCTGTCGATTATGGGCGCAAAATATCTTTAGATCTGCTACATAAATTGGAATCTAAGCACAAAGAACAATTAAAAGACAAAATATAGTATGGCTCCATGCATTCGATAGACAAGGAAAAAGAACAAAAATTTTTTTTTAAAAGAATGATTTGTATTATATTAAAGAATAGGGCACACAGAGGAAAACAAGAAAGGTGTTTTCCGGTTCTCCTACGATGGGATGGGTTCTTGGAAGTCCTCGGTGTTTGGAATCTGGAGATTTCTCTCTCTTATTGGTGTGAAAAACAAACATGGAACTCAATGGGAGTTCATAAAGCAAAAATGGAAAATGGTGACCAAGAGTAGATCCCGAGTGATCTAAATGCAATGAAGGTGACAATGAATGGGGAAAACCCTATTTATAACAAAATATTGGGGCGGTCTAGAACTCGGTGCATGAATAAAATATTGTTAATCGAATTCTAGAAGCACCCTTTAGAAATATTTTATTATATTTTGTTGGAGGGAAAAGGGTTCTTGACTTGGAATTAAATTCTATTTTATTTATAAATAATAAATAAATAAATGGTTTATTTATCATCTTAGGAAGTGATAGGAATATAATTAAATAAATAATATGGTTTATTTAATTATTTATGGATAGTTAATTAAAATTTAACTAAAGATATTATTTAAATAATAGTTAAATAACATTCTTAAGAATAATTAAATAAATAAAGATTTATTTAATTAATTTCCTTATTTTTAAGGTTAAATATGACGATATAAACAAATAAGTTATTTTATGTGGTGAAAGCAATTTTCCTTGAGGTAAAATTGGTCTTACATGGTGTACTTGGGTTCATCTAATAATAATAGGTTAGATGACCAAAATTAGTTATGTGATTGCCCCCCCAACATACGAGTGTTGGGAGAAAATCGCCATGACCAAGTACGTTGTAAGAACTCAATCACTAGGCATCAGAGAGAGGTGAGAGAGAGGTAACGAGGATATGCCGAGGCATGAAAGGACTGAACCCGGGGAGACGAGACGCCTACAGAAGTTTAACAAGTCTCTGTAGTGGTGCAATGGCGGCGGGGGAAGAAGCATGCCTATGCCCGCCGACAAAATACGAGCGGGTGCTCGAAAAACCACGGAAAACGCAATAAGTGCAAAGAATAAGGCACCACGAAGAAGGCACGAAACGCAATAATGAAGGCATGTGCTGGCACACGGGAGCAGGATAAATAACATGATGAATCCCACATACATGCGATGCACGGAATAATCGTCGAGGCTTATGCAATATTATGGTGGTCGCAGAGGATGTAAATATGCCCAAATTCCCCCTACCTTGCGGCGGAGAAGTGCTGTAGGGCGATGGATGGGTGAAATTGAAGAGGCGCGCAGCGGCGGCCAAGTATCATCATGTGAGAGGAACTACATCAAGGGAGCTGAAATGAAGGCATCGGGCATGTGGGGGGCTACCTACGAGCCACCCCCTCATGAGGGGTTGGAGACATCGTACATGCTAGGGATTCACCAATAAACTGCTTTGCGCATCCTTTGGTTCCATCAAGTGTATGTATCACGATCATCTTTGAGAAGAGCTCGAACCAAAGTACTGCTGCCCCTGAACCCTGGCTTTTGGAGAAGTAGGGCGTGTCGACGAAGGAGGTGCGCCATAGGTGAGGCAAATAAGGGAACCCCACCCACAAGGCGTGGGGGAAAATAGTAGAGCATGACGACCGAAGACACTAATGACGATGATGGAATGAGAGAAATGGAGGAGTGGTTGGGACAACTTCCCTTGTTAGAGCATAAAATGTGGGGATGGCTTGGCGATGGTGACACAATATCGGGGAGGATAATGGACGGGGTACGAAGGCCATAATGTGTGACATGAGAAGGTGAGTCGAGAAAATATCAGGACTATGGTGGAGGAGTACAAAGGGACTCGGGATAGACTCCATGAATGTGTCTTTGGTGGCTAAAGCAGGCGCTTTAAACAGGGAGACTCGATGGTGCTACCATGCATTTGAAGGCTCAATGAGGGGCAGTAAAAGAATAGTGCAATAGGGTAGCTCATGACGAAAATCAACACAAAGACAAGTAAGGAGAGCAGAGTGGTGCCCTTGGGTACAAATGTTGTAGAGTGAAGAAATTCGATTTTGAGGAAGATGAAAAAGATCCTTCATGGACAAAATGTGTCCTAGTGAAGTATCAAAACATGAAAAACTAACAAACACCCATTTGAGTGCTTGGTGAGAGCTTTCCAATGGTGCGGACGGTTTTGCCAAACGGGGCTATGATTTGGTCGCGGTGGCGAAAAGAAAAAACGGGGGGGTTTTTCTTCTAATAAAGGCATTTTCCACTCAAAATCTGTTGTTTGCTTGTGTGGGCGTGGTGAATGTGGATAAGGAAGAAGGCCTAAATCTTACGGCGATAAGCAAGACAAGCAAACCATTGGAATCGTGATTAAGTGGGTTGAGTAAAGAGGTCTAATCCTACTCTCTTTTTTTTATGGATTCAAAAGTTGATTAGGGCACCGAAAGCTCGATGGTGCCCCTACTTCTTCCTCACGGTCGGGTCGCACTTTAAGGAAAAAGCTGAGCCTTGGACGTGAAGTTTTGTTCACAGTGTGACTGGCAGTTTTTGCTAGAGAGTGTGACCTTTTGTGAGAGGGAGGTGATTTCGATCTTGTTTTGGTGAAAATTCAATTTTGGTGTGAATAGATGCGATTTTGTGGATACGTAGGCGAAAAAAATGATGCTTTTGTGTGAATGTGGTAGATATATTGATCAAATGGAGAGAGAGACTTAGGTACATTACGGATGGAGAGATCTGAGCGGATCGGGGTGTCCCGTCGTGTGCGCTGAAGTATGGGAGTCTTTGAAATTTTTGGAGAACCCTTTGATGAGGCACAGCAGAAGCAACCGGCCCAGCACGTATTGTCGATTCTTTGGGATCCCGAGATCAGAGGCGTTTGTAGTGTGGGGAGCACGGATCGAGGCGCGGTCCAATTTGTGCCTTTCTTGGGCGGTCTCCCTCGGTAGGGATGGTGGGAAATATGCGACAGATGTTACCACGTGGGCGTAACATTATGGAGTTTGTTGAGCAACATTGTCGACTAGGTGTGGAGTCGAAGGGACTCGGTACCTCCGGTGTGGTGATCTGGAGAGGTTGGAGACCGGGAAGTGATCGCGGTAGTGTTCGGGTCTTGGGTAGCCACGCGTTCCATCACATCCGGAGAGCGGATGGTGATGGTGAGTGTCTTGGAAATTAGGACCTACTATGGGTGGGCCCCGAGTTGGTGTCGGTGAAACGACGATTTGTCACTATGCAAGCGGCAAGTGGTGGTTGCGCCCTGTGATACGATGTTGTGCTCTTTCTTCTTTGAGAAGATTAGAGCCTTCGACCTGGGTGTACGATTTGCACGATGGAGTCGAGAGAGCCGAGGATGCATCGGTGGGGACAACTATTGTGTAGAGGAGGGGGAGGGGCGGTCGGGCGGGTCGGCCCCGACCGAGTTCTTCGCATATTGGGATTAGATGCTCTGTAGACAACTGTCCCTGCCGGTGGGATGAGTTATTGGAGATCCCGGGACTTGCCCGCTTAGCGAATTCGAGTGTGGGGGCACGATGTTAAGTGAAAAGAAACTAATCTGCTAGGTGTGTTGAGGTTTTGTGACTGGTATACACGTGATGCTAGCTCCTTGGAATGTAGATATGGCTACGTGCAGCGAAAAAAAGTAGGATATATGGGACAACTGCCGGCGACGGGGAGCTACGGGGGGCAAGTGGATCGGGGCGGCCCACGGAAGGCAGAGATATGCATTGCTCGGTGGAGGACATTACGTCATAGATGTGAGGGGCTGTCGTAGGTGTATCGGAGCGTGGTTGGCGGATTTGAATGGCCAGGGTACATGAAGTTGTGTATTGAGCTACCCTCGGAGTTAGAGGCCTGTTACCAATGCATGGCGATGGCCGGTCGGTGTGCGTGATCTACGAGAGGCTATGCCGGGAGAGCGAGCCATTGAGCGCGGGATCCCCCGAGGGAGAGTGATTAGATGTGGGGGCGGTGGGTGCCCCCGGTGTCGATGTAGGGGCGAATGGTACCCCATTTTTGTAGTTTTGTTATTGTAACATGCTATGGTGTGCATGGTATGTTTCGGTAGATGGACTAAAAACCGTGTTATATATTATATGTGATGTGTACATGTATTTGGTTGATGGTGTTAAATGTTGTTGTGGTGTGATATATGCCGATCTAGAACGGTTTTTTCGATTTGATCTACGTAACGATTTTGATCTCTGGGTATGTAGTAAATGTAATGAATCTAAAAATTCACATATCAAAAGTTGCACTCATAAATAGTATACAACGAGGATAGGGTTATGCACACGATGAACACCATTAAGTTTGTAAGACGAGAAGCGATCTAAATACAACGTGCAGAGATGGAGGATGTGATGAGAAACATGAGCTGGCTCTGTTGTATCATATTCGGCACGATTATTGGTGGCTTGACAGTACGAACCCCATTTGCAAGAAACAGTGTGCAAGGGGGTAAAAATGGCACGGGCCCCGAGCCGGTGGAAGTTTGAGAATAGCGGCGGCGCTGTCGGCATAGCCAAGGTAATGAGTGGACGAGAGGTCGAAGGCATGTCATCACAAGACGAGAAAAGGGATGAAAAATGGGATGCATGTTGCGGTATCATAGATGTGGATGGGAGTATCGGGATGATGGGAGAGCAAGAAGGTGGTGGGAAACCACAAGAGGGGTACTCAAGCTACCTAGATCATCGATGAGGAAGAAAAGGTGCACATACGGGTCCATTGAGGGAAATGACAAAGAACAAGTAAAAGCCTTAATTCGAAACATAAAGGCAAGAAAAGTGGCGAGGAGGAGGGGGATCAAGCGAAACATACGGGTGGATTCGGAGGGATGCTCAGGGTGTGGATGATGATGGAGTATAAGAGAGGAAGCGACGGATTCGGACATCTCAACATCGGGGGAGGGATGTCCAATGATGGCCGGGGGGATCCTCAAGTCGACTTGACACATCTTGCCGAACGAGGATGGACGAGGTGGATTCGATTTTTTCAACTTCGTACTCGCCGAATGACCTGCGAAGGCTCGGTGGCTGCGTGAGGTAGAGGGAAATGGTGGGAATAATGGCCATGGACACCCACACGGGCAGGGGTTTTTGGTCGAAGAGTCTTTGGGTTCTTGGCTGCGGTGAGGAAGAAAAACCGAGAGGTGTGGGGCGTGAATTCGAACGCAACTTTAACCATGGGTTGGATATGGGGCAACTCGGGACAAGTATGGAGTGGGATAATGACGGAAATACCATCGCATAAGGCACAGAGCTTGGCGGTTGGAAGGGGTAGAGTTCGGTGCGGTGACGCAATGCCTGGGTTTTCGTTTTTGAGTAGCAATCGCGGTAGGAGGGTTCGCGGAGGGTGAGGGGCAACATGGTGGTGGAAGGTATTGAGGATCGGTTATGCGGTGTCATGCTTCTTTGGGGTGGCACAGTGGGGTCTCGATTGGAGGAGGTAAGATGCCAAACGGGAAATTCCGGATTAAATTAGGAAGAAGGGTGGCCATGACGGGGATCGAATAGATGCGGGGGGGGGGACAAAAGGAAAAGGAGTGTCTCGGCCAAGGCGGAGGTAGTGACCGAAGGGCCGACTCCCTTGTGAACGGAGAGCGAGAGCGCTCGGGGAGGGTAGGAAGGTTCACACGAGTGGGATGGGAAGGAGTCGGGTGAAAAAAGTTCGGTTAGCCGAGCGAGCGAAGAAAGCTAGGAAGCGGAGCCAGGGTGGAATGAGGGTTATTTGTGTGGGAGCGATTTTGTGGAAGGATAACACGAGACAGTGCATCATGCGAACATTCGTGGGCGGGGGTGGAAGGGCAGGAGGAGGGGGAGGGACCGGGGAAAAGGTTCCCAAGCAAAGAAAGGGAGTGACCCTTGAACGCCCGGAAAACAACGGTCATGGTCAACGGTTGGTTTATTGGTGACGGTAGAAGATGGTGGACTCGGGGGGAGGTTTTGAGATTTTGGTTCTGGTGGGTCAATTGGTCAATGGTGACAATCTTCCTCGGCCTATGAGAGAAAAACATCTTGCGGTGGAATACGGACGGGACGGTGGCTTGTGGCATAGTCAACTGCGCGCCCCAAAGGATGTTGTGGTCAAGAGGGCGTGACCGCTGGCAATCGCTGGGTCTTGCGATCCCGAGGGTGATGAGATAGTTACGAAATAGGCAATGATTTGAGAGGCATAGCCATCCCATGCAAGAAGGGTGGTGGTGGAAGAGAAGACTGGTTCGGGGGTCAAGTTGTTTCCAAACCGAAGGTGGACATTCGCGGTGGTTACCCTCATCAATAATGCATTTAACATTGGCATTTCGGTTGTTGGGATTTGGAAAGCAAGCGGAGAGGAGGAAGAGGGGGGATGGTGCGACGGAAGGCGTCGAAAAAATCAATTGGTCATCGGCGGGATCTCTGACACAACAATGTTACCAGGTGAAATGAGTAGCCAGCAGTATTACCTACTTTTTTGGTAGCATAAAAGCACACAGGTGCAGAAAAGTGGTGATGCGGGGAATCACCATTTTTTGGTGCACATTTTTACACTATAAAATTTTTATTTATGAGTATGAATATTTGTTTTAAAATGTTAGTGATTTCACATGCTAATTTTGAAATGTGTTAGAGTACGGCCATCATTTTTTTAAATGGGTGATTTTCATACTAATTTTTGAAATGTATTGATCTTGCATCAACCTTTTAAATGAGTGATTTTCCATGCTAATTTTGAAACGTATTGATCTTGCATCAACATTTTTTTTTTAAGAGCGTTAATTTTCGTACTAATTTTGAAGCAGCATATTGATCTTTTGCATCAACCTTTTTTAGAGTGGTGATTTTGTGTTGGTAATAAAACACAAAACTTGAATGAAAAAAAAAATATATATAAAAACAATAAAAAAACCAATAAAAATGTAAAAAAAAACAAAAATATCATAAAATAAAAATTTAAACAAAAATAAATTAAAAAAACAAAAAATATTTTAAAATTATATCAAAGAAATGACAAAATTTGAAGAAAAAAAAACACACTTAATTTAAAAAAGAAAAAAACAAAAATTGACCAAAAATTAAAAAAAAAATCAAAAAGCTTGTTTTTTTCTAACATAAAAAAAACAATATATTAGTATATATATATATTTAAAAAAAAATTTGAAGTAATTAAAATTACAAATCAAAATTTTAGAAAAAAAAATTATAAAAAAAATAAAATTAAATTTAAAAAATTTAAATTAAAAAAAATAATAATAATAAGGAGAAAAAATACAAAATTTTAAAATTTATAAAAGGGAGGGAAACAAATTAAAAAAAAAAAACAATTAAAATTGAAAAAAAGATAAAGAAAATTAAAAAAATTAAAAAAAAAAAAAAAGAAGCTATCATTAAAAAACAAAAAAAATGAAAAAACCACGTTGAAATAATTAAAAAACAAATATACATAAATTTAGTGTTTTTTTTTTTTTAAATGAAACCATTTTATAGATTTTAAAAATGAAAAACTAAATAAACAAAAAAATTAGAAGAAAAACAATTAAATTAAATTAAAATTTAAAAATTTTAATAAATAAATTTTAAATTTTAAATTTAAAAAATAATTATTCTATAATATTAAATATTAAAAAAAAAAATTAAACAAATTGAATTTAAAATAAAAAAATTCAGATTAAAAAAATAATAATTTTAAATTTTTGAAATTCAAATTTAAAAAAAAAATCAAATTAAAAATAACAATGAAAATATTAAAAATAAAAAACAAAATCAAATAAAAAATAAATGTATATATATATTAAAATTTAAAAAAAAAAACTTATTTTAAATAAAAATATTAAATTTAAAAAAATATATAATCTTTTAAGAAAAAAAAAATTTATATTTTGAAATTAAAAAAAAAAAAAAAAATTTAAAAATAAAAAAAATCAATTAAAAAAAAATAAAATAAAAAAAAATCGATTAAAGAGTAAATAAAATAAAAAAAAATCAATTACAAATTGAATGGAAAAATAAAAAAATTTAAAAAATAAAAAAAAATCGATTAAAAAAAAAACAAATAAAAAAAATCAATTAAAAAATAAATAAAATAAAATAAAAATCAATTAAAAGTTAAATAAAATAAAAAAAAAAAAATCGCGGCTGCCCGGCCAGGCGCGGTGGCCGGACGGGCGAGCGCCACGGGGGGCGGCCCAGGCGGCCTCCCGGCCCCGGCAGGCGGAGGAGCCGATTAAAGGAATCGGCCCTCGCGCGTCGGCGGGGCGCCGGCGCCCCGTGTGCCGGCCACCCGGCACTCGGTGGCCTTCTAACAGCAGCGAGCTTGGCCGGCCCCAGGCGCGCCGGCCGGCCCGGCGGCGCCACGGGGGCGACGGTGGCCTCCGACCCCGGCCAGGCGGGCCCGGGTCCGGGATCGGCCCTCGCGCGTCCGCGCCGGCGGCGGCTTCGGGCCACTCCGTCAGCGGCCACCGGCTGCCCTTGACAGCATAGCTTGCTATGACTTGAAACCACCATGCTTTATTTTTTATTACTTATTTATTTTTTAATTGATTTTATTTTTATTTGTTTTTTAATTGATTTTATTTTATTTTGTTTTTTGTTAATTTTTTTAATTGATTTTTTTATTTTTATTTTTAATTTCAAAATATTAATTTTTTTTAATTATTTAAAATAAAAATTGGTTTTGTTTTTAATTTTTTTAAGTTTATTATTTTTTTTTAAATTTATTATTATTATTATTTTAATAATTTTTATTAATTTGGCCCACTTTTTTATTTAATTGCTTTTTTTTTTAATTTCATAATTTTTCTTTTGTTTTTAACTTTAAGGTTAGTTTTTTAATATTATTTTATAAAATTCAATAAATTTTATATATATTTTTTAATTTATTTCTATTTAATATTTTTAATGTTTTACTACATTTTTTTTTTTTTTTATTAGTCTACAAAAAAAAAAAAATTATATATTTGTTTTTTGATTTAAAATTGTGTATTTAAAATTAACGTTTTTTTTTTTCAATGAAACTTAATTTTTCTAAATGAATTTTTTTTATTTAATATTTTTTTCTTTTTTTTCAATTTTCCATTTTTTAATTGATTTTTAAAATTTTTAATGTTTTTCGTTTAACAATATTTTTTTTTTCTTTTATATTTAAAAATTTATTTTTGTTTTAAAATTTATTTATTTTATTCATTATTTATTAAAATTTAATATTTTTGTTTTTAAACTTAATTTGTTATTTTAATATTAACCTTTTTCTTTTTAATTTAATAAAATTTGATGTTTATACCTATTTTAATTTAAGTTCATATATATATTTTTATTTTTTATAATTTTAAATTTAATTTATTTTTTTATAGTTGTTGTTTCTTTAATATATTGTTTTAAATTTAATATTTTCATTGTATTTTTATTTTTATTTTTTTATTTTTTTAATTAATTTTTTTTTCTTTTTTTTTCTTTTAAGTTGAATAGTGGTTTTTTTTTTTAATTTTGAATTTTAAATTTATTTAAAATTTAATATATTTCCTTAAATTTAATTATTTGTTTTAAATTTTTTTCTTTCTTTTTTTTAATTTAATAAACATTTTATTTTCTTTTTTTAAATTTAATTTCTATATTTTATTTTTTTTATAGTTTATTTCTTTTTTAATTTTTTTTTGTTTTTTTTAAATTTAATATTTTTTTTTTGTTTTTATTTTTTTATTTTTTAATTTCTATATATTTTTAAATTTTAATCTTTAAATTTTTTTTTGGTTTATTTAAAAAAAAAAAAAATTCCTTAAATTTAGGTTTTTTAATGATTGAATTAAAATTTTTTACTTTGTTTTATTTTTATTTTTTTATCTTCATATATTTTTTTTTTTTTAAATTTTAACCTTTTAAATGTTTTATTTTTTAAATTTATTTTTTCTTAAATTTTAGGTTTTTTAATGTTTGATTTTAAAAATTAAAAAAATGTTACTTCTATTTTTAAAAATGCCAAAAGTATGACACAATTTTTTGTTATTCCGACGTAGTGGTTTTGTTTTAGGTGTTTTCAATCTTTTAGAAACAATTTTGTTTTTACCATAATTTTATAAAATGTTGAAATTTGACCTTAAAAAAAAAAAAATGAAGTGCGTTTTGGAGACACACACTTTTTTTTTTGGGGTATTTTCAATCCTTTTTTCAACAAACAATTTTTGTTTTTTAGCGTAATTTTAAAAATGTTGAAATTTGTTGTTGTACCAAAAAAAAACAAGTACGTTACGGAAGACACCTTTTTTTTTGAGGTGTTTTTTCATGTTTTTTTTAGTGTTTTTTGGGCTAGAGTTCCGTTTTGAGTCGAGGTTACTATTTCATCGGTAACTATGTTGCGGAAGATAGTAGGAGCCCTCTTTTGAGAAGGACACGGCGGGAGGAGTTCCGGTGTTGGGAAATGGCGGCGAGGATAGCGGGCCGGATCATCTGCTATCTTTGTGTAGATAGGCGGCCTTTCGGTGTAATGGTCCCTTGGGAGGCTTGGGATGAACCTTGGCCACAGGCGGAGGGGTTGCAAGAGGACCGGTGGGTGTCGATAGAGGCTCTTAAGGACAAGCGATGGATACTCGGGGGGAACGGAGATGGAGCTGGAGGAGTGTGCGGAATGCGGCGGGCCAGGAGTTCGAAGGTTCGGGGTCGATAGTGAGAGGTGAGTCGAGAGGGCATCATGGCCGAGGGTACGGTAATCGAGGAGGAGGAACCGGAGGGAAGGTTTAGTGGTTACCGAGGCGTGAGGTGGTTGAGTGACCGTAGATCCTTGTTGCGGAAAGGATCGGTAAACACGAGGGTTGGTAACGGGGGTGGGAGGGGTAGTAGGGGAGGGAGTGTTGTCCCAGAAGTACGGTGGCTGAGAATCCCAAAGTTGTTGCATTTTGTCGTAATAAGGGACAATCGTAGGGTGTAGTGACCAACAAGCACATGGCTGCAGAACGGGCTTATTGGTGCAAAAGTGGCACCGGCACACTCAGAAAGCAGAGTGCAAGAGCCTGTGGTGGTTAGCGATGGTAGAGTTGATATTGGAAGGATTGGGTCCGCGGTGCAGAAAACGATTGATTGCCTCTTCCTGCTTCTGGCAGGAAGGAGAAATTAGGTGCTTGCTGTGCAAATACACACGGAGGGGAAGTGGCAAGTACGGTTGTGGGGGTGGAGAAGGAAAGAGGTGGGAGGTCCAAATGCGGAAGTGGGACACCGAGGTTGCGATATGGATAAGGGTAGGGTGGGCGGCGGTGGGTAAGGGGGGTGGGAAAAAAGGAGGAGGCATGCGTGGCCCTAAATACATCTTTGCACGGAGGAAAAACCTGCTTTGGAAGAGTTTGGCCCCTGGAGGAAAAACATGGCCGGAGGAGGTTGGGCGGTATGTGACGAGGCTCCAGCAATACCGTCGGCGAGGAATGAGATACCCCGAGGCATTAGGGCCGCAAGGTTTGAGAAGGTCGGGGAAGGATGAGCATAAACATAAACGATTGGGCGTGAATAAGATTACGTACTTCCAGGCGATTTGGAGGGGGGCGACTTCTTCGATTTGCGAGAAAATGGGATGCGACATCTTTGCCGGCTGGAGGTGAAGAGAGTGAAGGGCAGGTCCATGTGGCTTGGTCTTCCAAAGAGGCTAGGCATAAGATTCAGCACGCGCCATTCACGGACGCCGGCGGGAAGGGTTGAGGAGGATTGACGGAAGGAGAGTTAAAAGCTTGGTACCCGGTCATATCGAGAGAGGAGGGCGGAAATAAGATAAAGAGCTTGGGCAATGGTGGCAAAGTATGGTATGGGAGGAGGTGGCACCAGTTCAACATGCCATTTAGAAGCTTCGCACAGCAAGCATGCGTTGGAACGATCGAAGATGAATGAGGTCATCGACGTGAATTGGAGAACATCACATATGGAAGGATCGGATATGGTTGGAAGGATCCTCACTAGCAAGGCCTTCGAACTTGGGAATGGAGGAGCTTGGTTGGCATAGCGGAGCCCAACTAACATCGTCGCAGAATGAGGATCATTAATCGGTGGAATTGAAGTCGGGAGACTGGGCCGGCCATATAAGGAAGTAATGGGGCGGGTCGGTGAGTCCTGACGTGGTTCCATGAAACAGACCTAGCAGGTAGTACTTTGAGGGGTTAACCAACAGTAGTGAGCTAAAGTAGACACGGTGAAAGTGATGGGGGAGGGAGAGAACCGGGGAAGGGAGAACACCACGAACAATCGGAAGGGAAGAGTCGGGTGCGGACTGGGAAAGACTTGCTGCGATGACCGACGCGGAAGGAAAACCGACCGTGCGGAAAACTAAGGATGAAGACGGGGAGTCTCCGAGAGGGCGGCAGCAGGGGCGCGATGATGACGGGAAAGAAGAAAACCGACGAGGGGCGGGAGGGACAAAATCAGGAAGTGAGGTCAGAAGCGAAGGTGCGGTGACAATTGATTTTTAAAAGTCTTTGCCGGACGGTGTTAACGAGCACTTCTTCACTTGGTCTGGGTTGTTGGTGTGCGTTAATTTTTAATTGTTTAAACCAGGATGTTTTGAGAGTAAAATAAAAAAGTGTGCTACGTAATGGAAAAGAAATCATGGTAAATAAGCGAAAGAAGAACATAAAATTAACAACTAATGATGCGACAATCTAACCCAAAAAGGCGGGTCTCTAAAAACTAGTCTACAAGGGGGAAAAAACTTGGCAAAGCACGCTAAAGATGCCCCGATGATCTGGGTTCGGAGGGCGGGATCTAAGGGTAACTCTCTGCTAAAAGTGGTGCGAGAGAACGACCAAGAGGTAGAGAGCAGGTTGTTGCTAAAGGAGGAGATCGTGCAGGCTAAGAAGAGGCAAGGCGGTGGCCTTGAAAATGAGCAAACAAAACGTGAGGTGGTTTGAGAGGGAGAAGAGATGATCTGAGGGATACGAGAGGTATCATGTGGAGAAAAAGAAACTGCGGGAACGGACTTCGGCTTCGATAAAGACTCGTCCACAAAAAGTGGAGGGTACTAGAGCCTAAGGGAAATATTCCTCTTAGTTGAGTAGACGAAGTTGAAACGGTCTAAACGGTGGAGACGGAAGGCTGGAAAACCACGTGAAGCTTCGGACAAACTGACGAGAAAAAGTCTTGAAAAGTTTGCGAGAAAAAGTGCGGAGGTCGTGAGTTACGTTTGTTTGCGATCCAAGTCGCGGGTTTGGGGAAGAAAGCCGTCTGAATTTCAGGCCACCTGGGCATGGCAGATAAGTCTGGAACCCTGGGTCGGCCTCTCCGGCTGGCAGTTACGAAAAATTTGTCATCTCGGTTCTCTGACATCCGCCTGTCCTTACCCTGTGTGATAGGCAAGAACACGGAAGTTAAAAATTTGACATTTAAAAGTTTAAGGTGGCAAAATCACATAAAAAATAGAAAAAAAAAAAACAGAGAAAACCGGAGTTGGGGACAGACAGAGATGTCTTGAATACGATGTGTGACAATGGATACGAAAACTGGTCCTGAGTCTCAATGATATTTGATGTAGTCTGGTCGTAAAGATCCCTTTAGCTGCGCATAACAAATAGCCTAACATCGATTATGGATGCAAAATATCTTTAAGTGTTTTGCCATAAATTAGGATCTAAGCACAAAAAGACATTAAGCATACAAAATATAGTGGCTCCATGCATCCAATGAACGAGGCAAGAAAAAAGTGTTTAAAAGAATGATTTTATTATATTAAAGAATGGGGCACACGAGAGGAAAACAAGAAGGTGTTTTCCGGGTTCTCCTCGGTGGGATGGGTTCTTGAAGTCCTAGGTGTTTTAGGATACACAGAATTTCTCTTGTTGGTGTAGAAAAACAAACATGGAATTTAATGGGAGTTCATAAAGCAAAAATGGAAAATGGTGACCAAGAGTAGATCCAGAGTGATCTAATGCAATGAAGGTGACTAATGAATGGGGGAAACCCCCTATTTATAACAAAATATTGCGGCAGTCTAGAACTCGGTGCATGAATAAAATATTATTAATCGAATTCTAGAAGCACCCTTTAGTAATATTTTATTATATTTGTTGGAGGGAAAAGGGTTCTTAACATGGGTCAATTCCTTTATTTATAAACAATAAATAAATAAATGGTTTATTTATCATCTTAGGGAAGTGATGGGAATATAATTAAATAAATAATGGTTTATTTAATTATTTATGGATGATTTAGTCAAATTTAACTAAGAATATTATTTAAATAATGATTTAAATAACTTATTCTTAGGGAATAATTAAATAAATAAGGAGTTATTTAATTAAGTTCCTTATTTTGGGTTAAATACGACCGGGAAATATAAACAAATAAGTTATTTTATGTGGTGAAAGCAATTTTACTTAGGGTAAAATTGGTCTTACATGGTGTACTTGGGTTCATCTAATAATAACAGGTTAGATGACCAAAAATTGGTGTAACAGGTACCACAAGCCAAGCATTATGCTTTGGTGGTTCAAACATTTCTCTACAGGGATATGTTGATGTAGATATGGCAGGTGACAGAGATAACAGGAGGAGCACTACAAGATATGTATTTACTGTAGGTGGAACAACTGTCAGATGGGTTTCAAAAATCCAAAGTGTTGTTGCACTTTCAACAATAGAAGCAGAGTACGTTGCTGCTACAAAGGCTAGTAAAGAAATGATTTGGTTACAAAGGCTTATGGGTGAATTGGGTAAGAAGAATGATATGGGCACGTTATACAGTGATAGCCAAAGTGCCATTCATCTTGCAAAGAACTCAGCATTTCATTCAACGACTAAACACATACATCTCAAGTACCATTTCATACGGTCAGTATTGGAAAATGGAGAGTTGTAGCTGGAAAAGATACACACTAGCCAAAATCTTGCAGATATGCTAACAAAAGTTGTAACTAGGGAGAAACTGAAAATGTGCTCAGTTTCAATTGGTCTTCAAGGATGATTATGAAGATGAGGAACATCCAAGTCCAAAGAGGAGTCATTGTCCAACAAATGAAATAGAGGTGGAGTTGCTACAATCAATCTCCAAGTGGGAGATTGTTGGGTGTGGAACCTGATTTTCTTCCTGATTCAGAGATCCTTGTTTTAGCTGGATGTATACCCCAGGAAAATTGTACACCCTTTGCATGCGGGGGGGTGCGGGGGGGACTTGCACCCCCCGCGGGGTCCGGGGCGGCCTACCCCCCTAGCTGGGAGTTCTAGGGGCCAACGGTCCCCCGGCAGGGGTTTTGGGGGCAGTGCCCCCGAAGCCAAAAATAGATGTAAAATTTCCTTGTAAAAGTATAGTAATTTCTAGTCAATCTGGGTTGTTCATTAGGCGGATGATCTGACGGTAGAAGTTATGTTCATTTTAGGGTTTTTTGCCCTAGAAGGCAACCCTCTCGCTTTTAAGAGGGTATTGTATTGCGGCTGCGCATTGTATGTGTATTCTCTAAGCGGGAAATAGATAGGGAGACTGTGAGAGAGAACAGAGGATATCACAGTGGATCTGCTGTAGGTTTTGCCTCTTCATTTTTGCTAGATAATAGAAAGGAAGGATTGGTTGTTCGGGGTGGACATAGCCCAAACTGGGTGAACCACGTATATCTGTGTCTCTCTGGTTTTTATGTGTTTTGTGTGCATGTATTTTCCGCATATTTTATGTGTTGCATTGCTCTGTAATATTTAATTTTCTAACAACTTGACCTCTCACTAGTCCAACAATCAGTTACAACTAGTTAGACTGAATTTAACTCACTTAATTGAGTTAAGTGATTGATCATGCATTAAACTAATACACTAACTACAACTTGCACTCTAAAACAAATAGAAAACTCTACATGCCTCACGAACCACTCTCAACTCTAATTTCATGAGCTAACTGAGTCTATCACACGCAGTTAACTATTGCAAGCGATTATGAGACAATATTAGAATTTATTGTCCAATTTAATTAAGGTAAAATTAAACTAGACACACATTTCTTGTTGACTTTTCAACACATCGGCTCCTGCAAGTGCCTGCTCCAACCCTCAACAATGATGTGATTGTTTCAAAGGATAGGAGTGGAAAGTATATGAGTATGGAATTACAAAACCTCTAAAAAGAAATCAACCCCTCATATGCAAGGAGAAGTAAATGAAAAACAAGAATTTGCATGATGATGTAGCCATTATTTGGGAAGCTCACACATTCAAAATATCAAAATTGCAAAGCACCAACACATTTCTGAATGAAAGCAAACAATTTAAGAGATGAAAAATTAAATGTGAAAAACAATGAGGAGAGGTTTCTTTAAGATGTTTACCTGACTCATTTCAAGTTGAAGAAGAATGTTCTGAACTCCAATGCTACAAGAACAATCACAGTAGCATCAAACAACACATATGCGTCATAAGAACAAAAAAATACATGGTAGCTTTGACACGTCAATGTGGAAATGGAATGAGTCTAGGTTTTCTTCCACATGATTCAAATGCATAAAAAACAACATTGAATTCTAGAGCACCTGCAAGCTTAGGGTATGGTTTCCAGGAAAAAATCCATCCACATCGTGGTTGCTCGCCACATAAATAGCCATCAAGAAACTGTTCAACCCATTACACACCCTAACTATTAACTATTATTCTTTTAACTATTAACTATTAATCGGGTGGCCTAAATATTTTCAATCATCTAATATTTCATCTGATGGTGCAAACCGATACAGAGTGGCAGCTGGGGGAGTTGTTCTCAAAGGGAATTCCTTACGACATAATAATTATTAAAAATAATTGAATTTTTAAAGAATTCAAATTTTATCTTGATTATAAACACACACACACAGATATATATATATATATATATATATATATATATTAATGATAATTCAATCCACTTAATGGTAATTATAAATATATTTATATAATCTTTTATAATGAGTCATTTTTTTTGGTAGATTTTAAATCCTTGTGGGATTGTGGTTGATTAAATAAATTTTACAAATTTATCTCCACTAGATATATTGATGGTAGACCTTTAAAATCCATCTATATAATATATCACGAGAAGAAAAAGTACAAAGGAAAAATAAATAATAAAAACATCAAAAGAACAGGAAGAGGATGATCAATGGAAATAAGCCTAAAACTACGCATAAAAAAATGAAACCCTATAAAAATGATAAAAAATTTAAAGTTACAAAAGCCTTTAAAGTTACACAACCTAATTTTTCAATAACAAAGTAATATATATATATATATATATAACAAGAAAGATTATATATTTTGTATTGAAATTATGTGACTGGTTGCGGAAAATACATTAGGGATTACATCTCTTTTTCCCCATAAATTTTAATTGATAGCGATTATCAACAAGAAATAATAAAAAAAAATACCTTCTACGAGTTTCCTTTGAAAATCAAAATAGATAATTCTGCAAATATACAACATGCATAATTTCCCCCATCCAAAATCTAAAAAAGCAACATTGACTACTCTGATTCAAAATTATTCTTGATACAATTGGATTGGGTTTATGCTAAGAGAGATTAATGATGTTCTGAGAATATTTATGTTGACTCAGGGCTTGATATTTCTAATTCACTAGTGTTGTTGATCCTCTGATTGAAATCTTCTTTGAGATGAGATATCTCATGACATAGGGCATTCATATGATCCTCTTGGAAAGATATTTGGATATTTAAACTTTGCAAGTTTTTCCATTATGTATTAACCACTAAAATATTTTCATTTTGTTCTCTTTTAAGCTCAAATATTTAAAATTCCTGGGCCTTAACTTGTTGAACGAGGGATGAAATGAGAGCCTTTCATTTAAACCTCTTCACTGCCCTAATAAGCTATAACAATGCAGGGTTTTTCATTGTCCTATTGGGTTGTCCATCCTCCTATTATTCTCGAGAATATTTGTGCTTGACAGGGAAATAAGCAAGGGATCTTTGTTGCTAGACATCATTGTTTCTAAAGAAAATTATTTAAGCTCTAAATAGAGACCCAAAAAGGGCCATGTAGTTGGACGAAGTTCCAACAAAGACCAATGTGTAATGTGCAAGGGGAATTATGGAGGGATGGAGAATAATGGATTTACAAACCAAACAAAAAATATGTAGACTCCAATGTCCAACTAAAAAAATTTCATGTGAACTCACATGAGCACCATTAAAATCCAGGCTACTACCATAAGGCTTTCTTCCGCTACACTTCCTTGAAACACAAATGTGTATCCAAGGATAAGTAAATAGAACAACATAATCTACCAGTAAGATCTGTACTGATGGTCACCAGCAAAGGGGAAACAAAGGTTCTAGAGTCCCTCCCACACCACACTTAATTCTCTAATGATAGTAAATTAGGAGGCTCTTGCTAGGATTTTCTCCTAAGACCATCGTATATAGCTCACGAAACTTGATAGATTCCATAGAAAACCCTTGAAATTACCTAGGATAAAATGGGAAATATATCGATCAAATGTGTTCACATGCCATGTTTTCAGAGACACTCTGCTTCAAAATAGAAATTGCAAAAAAATCCCACATCCTCGCAATCACCCAACAAATAGAGGCTTCTTCATAATACTCCTCCCATGGTGTAGTATTGAATGGAGGCATTAAGTGATAGGATGTATGCATTCACTACATGCTCAAGTGAAGAGGAAGAATGAATTAAAGTGATTAAATGTGACCACTTTTCAGGAGAGGGAAAATCCATACTTGAAACGACATCGTAATGACCCTCTTTTCCTTTATCTTATGCTTGAAGGATTAATTGATTTTGAGCCTCATTAGGGAATAAAATGGCTAGCCTTAATCGGAAATTAATAAGAAATTATTCTGCTTAAGGATTAATTGATTTTGAGCCTCATTAGGGAATAAAATATCTATCCTTAATTGGCCAATAAGAAATTATTTTGCTTTCATTCGACCACCTCGATTAACAAGCTTATATGCTTCCTTATATAGATCATGATTGTCAAGCTTATCAATTATTCTTCTTAAGGATTAATTTATTTTGAGCCTCATTAGTGAATCAAATGGCTAGCCTTAATTTTCCATTAATAAGAAATTATTTGCTTTCATTTGACCACCTTGATCAGCAAGCTTATCTGCTTCCTTGTTTAGATCATGATTGTCAAGTTTATCTTATCTGATTCCTTATTTAGATCATGAAGGATGTGAAAATAATATTTTTTTGGGATAATATTGAGCAAGTTCCATACTATTTTCATAAGAAGCTCAAAGGATTTCTCCTTGGGATTTGAACCATAAAGAGATGTTGTAAAATGAGCAGTGAGTCACCTCTAATAGTAAACCTTTGTATCTGAAATTTTTATCTGATTATCCTTAGAAAGAAATAGCCCTTGATAAAGGCCATGAATATTTGTCTGGTTGTCTAATTCATTAGAGTAGGTAATATCCTCCATCCCGCCCTGCTTAATAAAAAATTATAAATATTAAAAAATAAGAGTATAAATATTAATATTAGTTGTAATATTAATGTTGGTATTAGTATTACTCTAAGTGTGTACTTATGCTTCTTCCTCATATACAAGTGAATTTGAGGAATTTGAACAAAATACCTCCTCGCATATAATACTTCATTTACATGGCCATCCCCAATTAAATTGTTGAAAGACTAACATTAATAATAATAATATTAACATAGTATATTAGTAAATTAATATACAAAACTATTAAAATTAATTAAATAAATAATAATAATTAAATATATATATATATATATATATATATATATATATATTTAATAATAAAAATATTAATATTATTATCTTATAAAGTAATAAATATTAGTAAAATAATCCCTAACTGTTAGAGCAAAAAACTTGAAATTCTTCGACGTCGGTTTAAGCCCAGGCATCACAAGACCTCAACACCAGACCTGTCGATCCCCCAACAGTATGGTTGTCCAGAAAAGGCTAGAAAAAAAGCACAGATCTCACAATTATTATTCCTCGCCATTGCCCAAAAGCAAAAAAACACAGATCTCAACCCTTGTCTCTTTGTGGACACCATTAACCCTAGATTTCTATCAGAATTATGATATTTAAGAAAGTTCCCATGCAATATATGTTTGTATACCTTTAGCACATCATGACGATCGACACTCCTACAACATCCATGATAATGAATTTTTCCACTCTAAAAACAAGGTTGTCGCTAGAGTTGAAAACAATACAACCATTGCAATTGAAAGAAAAGAGATTTTTCCCACGTTATGAGAGCTTATCATCTATCCAAGGATGCGGGATGAACATTAGTTCATGTGGATGAATCTTGGTACTCTAATTTTATCACATGGAATACTATTAGAGAATTGTAATTTACTGATACTAGTTTTTAATCTGATGGCAGGGGTTATTTCTGTCGTCTAACACCTAAATCAAAGGTATAAAAAGGAACTGGTGGCATGGAACACTAGTTCTTGTTTTTGTTTTCAAACTCATGTGGTGATCATTTTTTAAGGAGCTTTCCGGATTATCCACATTGATAGAGAACGATTGTCGATGTTTCGAATCCCAACGGGGATCCATCATCAGGACAATTTTTGAATCATAAAAAAATCTCTTCCCAAGAATCCCCTCCGTGTAGGGACACAATTTTGGTTTTCAAACTCATGTGGTGATCATTTTTTAAGGAGCTTTCCGGATTATCCACATTGATAGAGAACGATTGTCGACGTTTTGAATCCCAACGGGGATCCATCATCAGGACAAGGTACTCTAAGTCCATAACACTATCACATGGAATCGCCCTAGAGAATTGTAACTTACTAATACCTAATTTCAATCAGATGGAAGAAGTTATTTCTATAGTCTAACACATAAATAAAAAGCACCCAAAACCGCAAATAGCGTGGAAGGGGAGTCCTTCTAAAAAAATGCCTTTAGGCATAAGTAAATAATTTACTCAAAATACAATGTGAGAAAGAACAAATCTATTTACTTGATCATTATATATTCTTTAACTCTATTTTTTCCAATTAAATTTGAACTTTTAAAATATATCTGATTTCTCTTATCCAATGACTCTAATTTGGTTGGTCAAAATGAGTTTTCAACAATTAAAAATAAATTATCAATTAAACCATTGCTGACAATGCTAGTAGTTATTTCTTAAGGTTGAAAATAAATTATACATGAAGACAATGATATTCCAGAGAATATTGGTCATTGACTTAAAAAAATAAAAAGATAAATGGTAAATATGAATTTAAAAAAAAAAAACAGAGAAATTTATTTTAAAAAGTTATAGTTTAGAGATAAAACATACAATAAGAAAGGAAAATAGGTGAAACGTGTTTAGGTAGAAATAATGGATTAAAATTTTGAGGAATTAAATTATCTGAGGGGGTGTCCAAGCTTTAAGAAGCTTCTCATTTTCATAATCCTAGTGATCACATCCCACAAGTCTATTGATTCCATCCCAATATCTTTCTTCCATATAATATGTTGTCTAGCCCTAACCTAGGCTCAACCTAGTTACAAATGAGAAAAAATTAAAAAGACTTCATTATCTATCTCTAATACTAGAAATTCAAAGATCGAAAGTTATGAAAATTTTATTTTTGAGGTGCATCCAACAAAATATGTAGAATTATAACGAGGGAGGAAATAGTTACAAAATTTTAAAATAAAATGAGATCATGTTGTCCCATCAAACAAATTGAGTATGCATCTTTACTTTGAATCCCGTCCACTCTCCTCTTCACTAAATGCAACAATTTTACTATGCCTAGTTTCCCTAAATCCTCTCTAGTTCTATCATTGAACACAAAATTTAAAATTATGATAGATATTCGAACCACATGGAGACACAATACACATGCATACATTGCACATAGAAAGATAATATATCTCTCCCTATCCCTGTTATTTCTCACCATCTCACTCTTTATGTCTCACTCACACTCTCTCTATCCCCATCTCCAACTTACTTTCTCACTCTACCCCATTCCATCCCCACATTATCTCTCTCACTACTTCTCTCTCTTCCTCTTCCCCTGTATCCCTCCATCACTCTCCCATGCTTTCTCCCTCCTCATATATCCACCTCCATCTCCCCTACCTATTATCTCTCACCCTATTGAATCCCTCCTCTCTCACACTCACTCTCACTCCCTCACCTTCTCGATCACTCACTTCTCCATGACTCCTTTTTCCTTGCTCCATTTTCTACCCCCACTCTATGTGTGTAGGAAAAGGTGGTTGGTTAGTGGGTGTGTGTACAAATTCCCTTATCTTCTTCATTCCCTCTATCTATCTTCTCTAACTATATCCCCCTCTATGCCTCCCTCCCTCTCCCTCTTTCTCTCTCCTTATTTGTGTATATACATATTTGTCTCCTTCCCTCTCCCTCTATACACTCCCCACATCCTCTCTCTCTCTCTCTCTCTCTCTCTCTCTCTCTCTCTCTACATTCCTCCATCCCTATCATACATCCCACCCTTGTTTTCCTTCACTCTCCCTACATTTATCTTTACCTATACCATATTATCCTGCCCTCCCTCTCTTCCCTCCTTCCCCCCTCCACTCTCCATCTCTCTAAAATCTCCCCCTATCTTCCTACCTCTCAGCATCCTCTCTCTCCCTAAATATATTAGTTTACATTTGAATCCATCCCTCCCTTTCCTTTCTCTATTTATTTCTACCTCCATTTCTCTCTCTCATTTTTTCTCCCTCACTCCCATTACATTCCCCTTGGTTCTATCTGTATCTCCCCCACATACGCTTCTCACTCCTTTAATTTCCATCTCTCTTTGCCTCTAACACACTCTATCTCTCTTTCTCTCCCTACCACTCTACACCACTCTCTTGCAATATTCACCTCACTTTACTCACTCACCCCTCTGTCTCTTTCTTTCTCTCTCCCACACCTTCTCTCCCTCTCTCTCTCCTCTACCGTTTATTCCCCGTGATTTCCATTCCACACCATTTTTATCGCTATCATTATCTCACTCTCCCACCCTTTCTCTCATTCTCTCTCCATCTTCAACTCTCTCCTTTCCCCCCTAACTCTCCCTCATATCCTCCCTCTCTTCGAAAATCTCTTACCCTTCCTCCCTATTAATCACTCTTTACCTATCCCTCCGTCTCTCACTACCAACCTCCTCCTTTATTTCTCCCTCTAGCTCTACATATTTCTCTCCCCTCTTCCACGCACCCACACACACTCTCTATTTTCCTCTCTTACTGTGCTTTTGTCACTCCTTATGACTCTTTCCCACCTTGTCTCTCCCATTACCACTCATTTTCGCCCACTCTCTACCTATTCCTCCCTCTCCCCATACACCCCCTCTCTCCCTTATCTACTATCTTCCCAATTTCCATTCTTTATCTCACCCCATTAATCTCTCTCTCTTTTTATCTACTTCCTCACTCTCCCCCATCTCTCTATCCCTCTCTTATGTACTTGTTCTTCCTCTCTCTCTCTGCCTCCCCCCTATCTCTCTTCCTTCATCCCTCTCCCTTTATTATTTATCTATTCCTCCTTACATCCCTTTGTCCATACTTCAAAATATCCACCTAGATTCATATATATTTATCCCTCCTTCCTCCATAATTATTTTCATCTACCTCCCTCCCTCCATCACTTCCTCTCTTTATCTCTCTCCTCCTTTCTCCATCTCTCTCTTCATAATACCCTCTCTTGTTTCCCACCATATCTATCTCACCCTTATCTCTCTTTACATATATATCCCTCCCTCTCTTTCTCTCTTCCTCCCTCCCTCTTTATATATTTCTAACCCCGTCACTCAGTCTCCACCTCTCTCCCTATCGCCCTCCACCTCTCTTGCAGGTTCAGTTGCTCACTTCTCCAAATATATTCCCCTCTCATTGTTTCTTTGTCTCTCCTATCTCACTCACTTTCTCTCTTTCTCCTCATCTCCCCTCAAGTAATTTCCCCTTTCAATCTCCATATTTATATGCTATACATTCTTCCTCATTATCTCCCCCTCTCCCTCTCTTACTATATCTCCCCAACTATACCCATTTCCCCAAATCTCCCTCTTTGTCCCCCCCTCTCTTTCTTCGTGTCTCTATACCCCATTATATCTCTCTCCCTAACTCTCATTATCTCTAACTTCCATTATGTATTCACCCTTTTGCAGCTCCTTCCCTATCCCTCTATCCATTTGATTTATCTCCTTCTCTCTATTCTCCGCTCATTCACTCTCATTCTCTCTCCCTCTCCATCTTATTCTCACTGTACCCGTTCCCCCTCTCCATTTTTCTCCCTCTACCTATGCATCCCTCTCTCACATGTACCCCTCCCTTTCCATCTTCCTCCTCCTTCTCACTCTTTCCTATGCAGATATCTTCCCCTCATTCTATATCTCTCATCTCTCTCCTTCTATGTTTGTGTGTATCTATATAACCCTTTCTACTTTACTAATATCTCTCTTTATTCCCCACCTATCTCCCCATATCAACTTACTGCTCCTCCCTCCCTCTCTCTTCCTCGCCTCCTCTCTCTGTGTATGTCCCTCCCTCTATCTCCCTCTTTTTCCCTATCTCTCTCTACCCCTCTATCTCCTATCACACTCTCTCTTTGTGTCTCCTTTAAACACTCCCTCACCCTCTCCTCCACTTTTGGTCTTCCCATCTCACTCTTTCTCTCCTTCTATATCCCTTCCTCGATATCAACCCATATTTTCCTCTTTTTCCCTCTTCCCACCTCTCTCTATCTACCCTCACTCTCCACCTCTTAGTCACTAACTATCACACCATCCATCTCCTTACATCTTAATCTCTCACACAACATGCTCTCTATCTCACCCTCTTTCTTTCCTCCTCTTTCTCTTAATCCCTATCTCTCCCTTTCCCCTCACTACCCCTCCTCTTCTCTCTTTGTTTGCCTCACCTCTCTTCCACTCTTTTTCTTTCTTCTACTGTCTCTATTACTCTCTCCCTCCCTTAGTCACTCCTTCATAAGAACCCCACCCCTGACTCTCTCCCTTTTGATCCATATTTCCCGCTCTCCCATTCAATCCCCTATCTCCCCATTTTACCCTATTTCCTTTCTCCCTCCATCTCCCATCTGTCTTCCCCATTTTTTACCTTTGCATCCCTCCTTTTTTTATTTTTTTATTCTATAACTTTTTTTTTTCCTTTTGAGGAAAAAAACCTTATAAATCTTATAAGAAACAAAAGTAAAAAATATAGCAACATTCTCTACCTAAATTACACATAAATTATTTATGAGTTGTTCTTATTTTTAAAAATATATATTTAATAATTTTATTGTTTTTGGTTTCCATCATTAAATAATTTAACTATTCTAATATTAATTATAAAATTACAAGTATTTAAGAAATACAAATTATCTCGTGGATTACTGAGAAAAGCCAAGATGTTTAAAAGGTAAATCTATCCTCATGACTAATGAAAACATAAATTACAACTACCAAAATTAAATGAAATTTAAGAGTTTTATAAAAAAACAACAATTTATTTATACATAATGTTGTATGGGACATTCACTCACAGTATAAACACTATGACTCATTTTTAAAAATTGGATATTGAACTATGCCACTGCCCCAATCGTATAAAACAACATAAACCCCACCACCTTAGGTCACAATCTACGGATTAGATTCATTATTTGTTGCAATATTCAGTTTTGATTCTAATATTTAGAGCATTTAAAAATATAATTTTAATAATGAAATTATATATTGTATTTTGCACTCTAAATAAATTGTATTTCAGAAATTTGATTTTTCATAACTTATGTTAGATTTGTATTTACTATGGATCTATACATATATATAAAGTAGTGATGAAATGCTAATACTTATTTCATAAAAATAAAAATAAATTATACACAATCACTTAATTGTAAAAAAAATAAAAAGATCCATTTTTAACTTTAAAATTAAATGATAATAGAATAAAAATTTTAACTTTAAAATTAAATGATAGTAGAGTAAAAAGGAAAGAAGAATTTATTACCAAGAAGTGCTCTTTAATATTGTAAGATTATATTATGTTATATAATATGATGTTATGTTATTTAAACATTTTAATTTAGTAAAATTACATAACAATAAAAATAAAAATATAATATAATTAAAAAATAAAAAAATAAAAATAAAAATAATAATTATAAATTATCAATTAATAATAATTAAAAAAAAAAATTGATCTTTCTCAATTTTTAATAAATTTAAAATTAAATAAACCTAAATTGATAATTTAACACAAATAAAAATATATAAAATTATATAAATTATAATCAAGAAAAATAAATTGAACGGTAAAAGAAAACACTGCTTAATTTCATAAAGTATATTTGAAATATTTAAGTGGAAAAAGAAATTAATGATTATTAGTTAGTAAATTTAGGTTTTATTTTATGAATAAAAGTTGCATTTAGTAGTTGGTTAACTGATTGGTAAATAATTCTAAGATTCCAAAGTAAAAAGGAAGAGATTGGCTTAATTTCATAAAGTATATTTAATATTTAAGTGGAAAAAGAAATTAACGAATATGATGAAGGAAGAGATTGTTTTTGACAGTTACCTTCTCCAAAAGGATAAAAAGGAAATCACAGAAAGGGAAAAGAGTTCAGTGAAATATGAGAAGAGAAGGTTAACAAAAAAAATGATGTAGAAGATATTTGTTCAGAGTTGTCTTCAAACCAATGGAGCTTTGTAACCCAAAAGGAGTGTAGGAGAGACAGAGGTCCTGAGGCATAGCTTCTAAATATTATTGCTACCTTAGACTCTGGTGCAGAGCACGGGGGGATTTGAGGACGTAATCGTCTCTCTCATGAATGGGTGACACAATCAGTTTAACGAAATAGAGATAAGTATCTGAGTTATGTGGTTAAGTTATAGAATTGATTGACAAATCTGTATTCAACTTCTATGCATGACTCTTCACAGAAATAAGAGAACTATCTGTTAAGTTAATTCTGTTACAGTGGCATTTCATATCTAGGATAATGATGAAATATTATAGATGATGGAAGAAGGATTGTTTTATGACATGATAACGTTGTGAATATTTAACATAGTTTTCCTCTACCAAAAGAGTATCGTTATTATGTGTAGATTCTATTTTTCTGGAAAACAGAGATGTGTAACAGTGGGATATGACTTCATGTATATATATTGTGTCTAGCAAATTGAATGTTCATAACATTATCAAGTGTTAATGTACTTGAATATGATATACGTATATGTATGTAATATACAATCCCCTATGTAAATAACTACATAGAACCGTAAGAGAGTAAAGTGAGAATAGATGATTCGGTGGTGGTTTTGGGGTTAAACTGTATACCGGTCAATTATAAATACATACATATATCCAAATAACCATTGTAAATAATCTATAGCATTACAAGGGTAGGCACTGAGGTTTAGAACCCTAGTTTTGTGGCAAATGGAACAAGGGTCCATTGTCCTCTGACCTCCTCAATGACTAAATCTATACAGTTTAAGTTGTACATAAAAAGAATAAGGAAATTTTAATCTCTTAATAGTATCAACAGAGTGAGTGGAAAAATAATTAATTCATAATTCAGATACCTAAATAATTGAACCCAAAATCTGTCACGGATTCCATCTTGAGAAGACATTATAGCATTGCACAAACGAAGAAACAGGAACAAAATACATATCCACTACACAGTCTGAATTCTATATGCCATAATGGAATAATACCTTAAACTAGAATTCAAGAAACATGTGTAATGAGAGTAGAACCAATATATATAAATTATCACAGTCTCAAGAAAAACAACATACCAACATATGGTGGTGTAGACTGGAGGATAACTCCATCAAAATTAAATAAAATAAAATTATACAACAAACCTTACAAAAATAACATGGGATTCCTTCGAAGAAGAGGAAGATGGTATTAACCGCCCCCAATTAAAAACCCTAAACATGAACTATGACAATTTCCTCTGCAATAGGA
This sequence comes from Pinus albicaulis, assembly GCA_034641835.2. Classification (NCBI taxonomy): domain Eukaryota; kingdom Viridiplantae; phylum Streptophyta; class Pinopsida; order Pinales; family Pinaceae; genus Pinus; species Pinus albicaulis. The sequence goes on from JAXQQM020059080.1 coordinate 81,665, forward strand.
CTCAGAGCAAAGCCCTGTAGCAGGAGCTAGCCATACTATAACTAGATAAGAACTAGGGTTGGTTTTCCATACGTGTCAAAGACAAAGGGTTTGGCCCTCAATAATACCATAATGTTGAGTAAATAAAAAAACCAAACACATTTAGGAATGAGGGTTAGGCTTACCAGAACACTGTGGTGGCAACCCGTAGAGGACTTTTGAAATCTTCGAGAGGTCTCGGTCCGCCAAGACTCCTATAATTAAACCCTGGCATGAGACAATGAGCCTAAATATGAGTTCAAAGGTATCTCACCCAAAACTAAAAACAAGAAAATAATAAAATGCGTCTGAGGGGTATTGACCTGTGTTGAAGCTTACGAAGAGATTGGTTGGAGGCATCCTTGTTTCTAAACCCAGTCAAGGAAGAATCACAACACCTATAGCATGCAACCCTCTAGCTACTATTAATTTTTCCAAACAGAGAAAAAGGATTTAAACCAAAGACGAAGAGGGCTAAGTAAAACGCAAGTTGGAAGTATTAACAAAGTCTTATAATAAAACCTGTGCATTTTAGGAAAAAAATTAATCTAAATGGAAGATTACCTGTGTTTAAAAGAAGGTTCGGTAAACTTGGTGAAGCAGCCCGACAACCAGAGCTTTCGCACTGCATCGAGAGAAAAGAAAACCTTGAGATTTGTAGTGTTTAACCAGAACACGGATCAAATAACCAGAGCTAAGCTAATGATTTATGACCAGATAAGGGTAAAATCCTCGCAGCCAAAAGGAAAATCATCGGGGTGTTGCAGATACAATCAACTAGAGAGAAGAAGCAAATGAGAAGCGTACACGACGCTTGGGGTAGGGTTAGTTACCCTAAGCCCCTCTGGTTTGAAAACAACCATTGGATCTATGTTATGGATATCAAAGACTAGCATTCAACCCTTGAAAACCTCGGCGACCGACACCTGTCAACAAACCACATTTGAGAATTTTCCAGCTAGTTTTTAGGTTGATGGATAACCTGTTAATATCAGATCTTCGCAGGAAAAGTGCAAATGAATTATAACATTTTATTTTATACTAAATCCCATACAGTGTACAATGAATGTGAAGTTGATTAATAATTGATCCAGGTGGATATTTGTGGCCACCCACCTATTCCACTTGGGTCCCCACTATTGTCTCTTTCAGTTTTTCAGTTTCGGCACAACTTACTATTTTTGAGAGTTTTTCGGATCCTAAACTTCCGGAGCCGTTTTGTGGCCCTAAATGATGTTTTTTTGGAAAATTGAGAGAAACCCAACCTATATTTCTTACATCATAAGTTGTACTCCTCAAATAGATCTTTCTAACGAGCTATTGAGCATGTCAAACGGAGATCGTATGCCAAAGTTACGTCCCCGGGAAGTTGAAACACCAATTTACCCAAACAAGGCCCATAGTTTTGGTGCTTCATCTCCTAGGGTTAGGTTTTTGGACGTTTGGAGTTTTCCATTGTTTCTCAATAATAAATAGGCCCTCGAGCCTCATTGTAACATAGTTCAGAGGTCTGTAGGCACCACATCTCTTCTCAGAGATATGCTACCAGCACCCTAGCTATTTTTATTTCCATTATGTCTATAAGCATATTTCAGTCATTTGATTTAAATAAAATGAAGTATTTTTTCCATTGCATCTCTATGTTTATGTCTATTTCTGTATTTTATTGTGTTCCTGCATAAATCCGGATCAGTGGTATCAGAGCGGTCTTCTCTTTCTCTGTTTTTCTTTGCTTGTCCCCAATGTGGTCAGGGTATAAGGAGTTAGGGCTCAATCTGGTTGAACCCTTGCAAGATTAGCCTCGCAAACCCTGATGACCTCCCATGGCGGAAGAAAAGAAAGATGAGGGAGCAGGAGATCCTATCAAAATATTGCTCGAGGAGGCCCTTGAGAAACAAAGGAATGTGATGATGGATAACGTTTCTCAGATCCTTGAACGACTGCCCACCTACAGCGCATCTGAATCCAACAGCCACTCTGGAGGCGCCACTCCCTTCAAGGTACAGGTAAAATTTTACATTCCTATATTTGAAGGCCAGATATATGCAGACGTTGTAGATAGATGGTTAAATTTGCTGGAAAGGTATTTCTCGGTCCATGATTTCTCCGACCGAGAAAAGATTATTTATGCACTCCTTAATCCCACCCCCCATGTCAAAGACTGGTGGGAAACCTACTGTGAGCAAGAGGATGAAGCGGAACCCTCTTTGTTCTTGGCCACACCCACTTGGAATTTGTTTCGAGACAACATCAAGGAACAATATTACCCTGTGGGGAGCTATGAGGAAAAATACATCCAATGGACCATGTTGCGGTAGCAAAGGGATCAATATGTGCACGAACTAACGAATTTGTTCCATACCTTGCGCAAAAAGTTGGGTGTTAAAGATTCAGAGAGACATTTGGTGCTCAAGTACCACAGTTGTCTACACAAACATATTCAGGAGGAAATGGAGTTCCTCGACATTACATCACTTGGCACAGCATATCGCTATGCCACCAAGATCTAACAGAAATTTATGCAGAAGAAGCAATAATTTGGATCTACAAATCCAAATCTATGGAAATGTGCCCCCGAATCAAATAACAAGGGGCAAGGCCAAAGCATTATGACTCATAACAACACCAAAAATCCAAAGAAGGAAACGGGGAAGTGGTGCGAATTTTATAACAGCCCCACTCATAGCACAAACAAGTGTCGAGCCAAACAGTCGTTGGTGGCCGAGCTAAAGGCACCTGAATCAGATGCATTTTCTGATCTTGAGTTAGAACCAGACAAAGGTAATGACAAAGGGAAGCAAATAATTGATGCAGATCCCAGTTCGATTGTTGCCACCACCAAGATCCATAGGGAGGATCCCGAGGATCTAGAGGAGGGGGAGCACCTCTTTCATTCGTAGATGTGGGTAAAGGGTTCTCCACTACAATTCCTTGTCGATAGCAGAATCCAAAACAACCTCATTTTAGCAGAGGTCGTGAAGTGGCTCGGCTTACCAACCATAGCACACCCGCAGCCGTATACCATCGGGTGGTTTCACCCTGGGAGAGATATCTGCATCCGCCAACAGTGTCACCTTCCGTACAGTATCAAGTCATTCACGGATGTGGTATTGTGTGATGTTGCTCCTCTTGACGTAGCTGATGTATTATTGGGCCAACCATACTTGTGGAGGTGACATGTTGTGTATGAGTCTAGGCCTCGTGCTACTGTTAATACTTTGGGAAATAACTTGTACAGGATACTAGAGGTAGTACCACCTCCTGTTATCTCTTTGACTATTGCAAAACAACGCAGTAAGATTGTTTCCCAAAACAGGAAATTTGTTTTCCTTACAACTCGCTCACAGGGAAAGAAGAAAATTGTGGCCACAACCTCGAAACAGGGCTCCCCTACACATCTGCAGTAGATGGATGAATTCATGGAGGAATACGAGGAATTTTTCTCCTCACTCACAGAGGTTCCTCTACATTGTCAGGACAAGCACTCCATTGATCTGACCCCTGATGCACCTCCACCTGATGTTTCCATACCTCCAGAAACTAAACATACATAATACACACATGTACCATCTGAGGCTGATAGAGAAACCAAATTTCCTAAACGCATCCAGCATGTCCGCCCGCAGGTCCATGACATCTCTGACAAATCTAATGCCCAGTTCAATAGCATTTTCCTCATCTCATGGAGGATATCAATGCAATGGGGACCATTTCTTCCTAAGGAGGGAGGAATGATCCAGGTGGATATTGGTGGCCACCCACCTATTCCACTTGGGGCCCCACCATTGTCTTTTTCAGTTTTTTAGTTTCGGCACAACTTACTATTTTTGACAGTTTTTTAGGTCTTGAACTTCTGAAGCCGTTTTGAGGCCCTAAATGACGTTTTTTGGGAAAACTAAGAACGAAAGTTACATCCCCAAGAAGTTGAAACACCAATTTACCCAAACAGGGCCCATAGTTTTGGCGCTTCATCTCCTAGAGTTAGGTTTTTGGAGGTTTGGAGTTTTCCATTGTTTCTCAATAATAAATAGGCCCTCGAGCCTCATTGTAACACAGTTCAGAGGTCTTTAGCTGCCACATCTCTTCTCAAAGATATTCTACCAGCATCCTAGCTATTTTTATTTCCATTGTGTTTGTAAGCATATTTCAGTCATTTGATTTAAATAAAATGAAGTATTGTTTCCACTACATCTCTATGTTTATGTCTATTTATGTATTTTATTGCATTCCTGCATAAATCTGAATCAATAAACTTAATGTTTATGATGAAATTAATAAAGATGATGTTATGAATAAGTACTCAATAACAAACGATTAAATATACATAAAACTTAGCAAGGCCATGTGGATTAAAGTGTATAGTTATATAATTTTATGGTATAGTATTTTTATTTGGATGTGGTAATTTTTTTTATATGATAATGTTAGATGGTAGTGACCAGTGGTATCAGAGCATGGTTACACACTAGGGCCAGATGAACCATTTAAATAACTGTGGGTGTTTTCGTTTTTTAAAATATGCACAGTGACAGTAAATTGTTGATAAGCTCCGATAAGGAGAGGATCTACTCATCAAAAACCAAGAGCTACAAGGGAAGCTCATCCCCTGTCTAATTTGAATATTAACCCATAGATGTGCGTACAATTGAGTGTTGATCTACACCAGCAAACTAGTATATTACTGGAATAACAACAACGTTAGACCAATAGATTGTTGGATACAATGCAATGGCTTTAAATAGAAATGATTCGATTAAGAAGCCGCAATGAAAGGTTAATGTGGGAACAGTAGATGATTCTTAAAATCCTCTCAAATAAGCAGAATCATCATGCAACACAACCTAATTTGGAGAGGGACACCCATGAAGAAGGTGAGCAGCAATAACAAGTTAATGAAAATTTGGAAAGAATTCGTACCCAGCAAAGTAACAAAAGAAAAACTTACAATGAAGTGGAGTTTGGGAATGTTTCAGATCAACGGGAGATAAAAAAACAGAAAGTAGAGTTGCAAGGTGAATTCTGGAATCTTAAACCTCCTACATTCAATGGAGAGGTTGAAGAAGTGGCAGAAGCATGAATAAGTAACACGAACAAATATTTTCAAGTTTATGAATATAGCAGCAAGCTCAAAACTTGCTTGGTTATTTACCAACTGTGGGAAAAAACCACATTATGGTGGGAGGAAGTTAAAAATGTGTGGGGGATTGAGGACTAGAATGTGACTTGGGATGAGTTCCAGCATTATTTTAAATACAAGTATCTATCAAAGTGATTCTACGATGAAAAATCTCTAGAATTTCATAACTTGAGGTTGGGACAAATGTCTATGGACGAGTTCATAACTAAATTTACCTCCTTACTGAGGTATGTACCATATTTAATAGATGAAAAAGAAAAATTACAGCGATTCTTGAGTAGCTTATATGCTCACATGAAGGAGAGGATATAATTTTTGAATCCAAGGACTATGGATGAGGTGATTCAAAAAGCATGAATGTGCTATCAGAAATCCAAGGTAAATGGAGATGCTAGAAGGATTTGGCTACCAAAGAAGGGGCAGAAAGGTACTTAAAATTTTAAAGGTAGCAGGCCATGCAACTATAAAAATGTTGCAAGAAACCCAGCAAATAGACAATATGGAAAAAAACAGCAAAATCCCAAATGGCCGGCAGAAGAACGACCTCCTGAAGCATCCAGCAGACAAAACCATGGGCAGATCCAGAAACCACCGCTGCAATGTTGGTGATGCGGTGAGGCACATTACTATAAGAACTGTCCTCACCATGGAAGAAATGAATCTACATCCAATCTGTAAGAGGCATCAACAATGAGGGATTTTGCACTAAATATACCAAGGATAAATGCTACACTAGAAGATCGGCAAGCAGATTACCAACTGACCATGATAGAACTGGAAGGTAAGTTATATTCCCAAACTATTTCTATTTTGGTTGATCCTGGTGCCATTTTAAGTTATATAAATCCCCGAATAGTTGAAAAATTCAATTTGTAAAGCGAGAAATTTAAAAGTCCTTGGCTGGTACAATTGGCTACTGGAGCAAAGAGAAGGGTTAATGCTAAAATCTCAAACTGTTTCCTGGAAATAGGAAACCAACATATAACTGTCGAACTGAATATTTTACCCTTGGGTTCCTACGATATATTTTTGGTAATGGACTGGTTAGAAGGGCATTGGTAACTGGTATATTGAAAAGAGAAAATCATCCATTTTAAGGTTGAATATGGTACTCGCCAAGAGTTACAAGGAATTAAGGAACCACTCCAGTTGCACCCCATCACTACATCCCAGCTGGGTAAATGTATCAAAAAATGGTGTCAACTTTATGCTATTCAAGTGTAGTTTGCTAACTCTAAAGACAAGACCCCTATGATGGAGAAGGTTCCAATTGTTTAAGACTTTATGGATGTGTTTCCTGAAAACATTCTGGGACTAGGTAACCCCAAAACGAGATATCAATATTACCATGAAGTTAATACCCAGAGGAGCATTTGTGTCACAAGCACCATACATAATGAGTGTGCCCAAGATAACAAAGCTAAAAATTCAGTTGCAAGAACTATTGGATAAGGGGTATATCCGTCCTATTGTGTCCCCTTGGGGTGCACCAGTGTTTTTTGTTAAAAATAAAGACGGTACGATGCGGATGTGTATGGATTACACGCAGTTTAATAAACTGACTATCAAAAACAAATATTCATTACCATAGATAGATGATCTTTTAAATTGATATTGTGAAAGGAGCGACCGTATTTTCAAAGATAGACCTAAGATCTGGGTATCACTAGATACATATTAAGGATGAGGATATATATATAAAACAACCTTTCGCACTAGATACGAACATTATGAATTTGTGGTGTTACCATTTGGATTAACCAACACACCGACAACTTTCATGACTCTGATGCATGACATATTCCACTCATTTTTGGATAAATTTATTTTAATCTTCCTTGATGATATATTAATCTACTCTAAGAACATGGAAAACACAAGGAACGTTTGCTCTTAGTGCTGAAAATGTTGAGGGAACAAAGAACAAATCTAGTATTTTGGCCATGTAATCTTTTCTGAAGGAATATCCTTAGACCCTGAAAAGATAAAGACAATTATGGAATGGAGAGTACCCATAAATTTAGCAGATATACGTTCTTTCATGGTCTTGGCTGGCTACTACTGGCGCTTCATTGAAGGCTTCTCTAAGATATATTTTCCCATTACTTCCTTGCAGGAGAAGGGGTGATTTTTTAAATGGACTAATGAATGTCAAGATAATTTTGAACAGTTAAAAAAACTATTAAACACTGCTCCTCTATTGAAGGTAGCTGACCCAAACAGGGAGTTTGAAGTCTGCACTGATGCTTGTAGGGAAGGGGTGGGAGCAGTGTTGACACAATATGGTAAAGTAATAGTGTATGAATCCAAGAAGCTAAAGGAGCATGAGCAGCGATACTCTACTTATGATTTAGAGCTGACTACAGTAGTACATGCCCTTCGGGTTTAGATACATTACTTATTAGGGAAAAATTTTGTGCTGAGAACCGACCACAACAACTTGACTAGCTACTTTAAGCAGTCTGATTTGAATACCCACCAAGAAAGGTGGAATGTGTTTATAAGTGAGTTCGAATTTGACATTCATCATGTGAAAGGTAGAGAACTGTGTCACTAATGTTTTAAGTAGGAAACTACATTGTATTTATGAACTCTACTTTAATCAAGCGGAATTTAAGTTCTAGGAGCAAGTAAAGGGGGCAGCAAAAAGAGACTCTGAATATAAGTTTTGTGGCAACAAGCTTAAGAAGAAGAAAAACAAGAGAAACGGTCAGAATATAGGATCAATGAGAAAAAAATATTGGTGTTTCGAGGAAAAATATACATTCCAAATCGGATGATCTTGAAGGAGCTAATTTTGGATGAATACCATCGAAGTTCCTATGTTGGACATCCGAGATATCAAAATATGCTAACATCAATTAGAAAAGATTATTTCTAGCTTGGGATATGAAAAGTTATTGTTGAATACCTGACCAAGTGTTTGGAGTGTCAGCAAGTCAAGGTGGACCACCAACACCCAACAAGATTACTTCAGCCTATTCTTGTACTGGAATGGAAATGGGAAGTCATCTCACTTGTTTTCATCACGAGTATAACGAAAACTAAAAGACATAATGATTCCATTATGGTGGTTGTGGATAGACTTAGCAAGGAAGCCCATTTCATACCAGTCCAGTCAACTTACAAAACCATACATATTGCTAACATCTTTATGAGAGAAATTTTTAGACTCCACGACATTCCAAGAATCGTCATTTCAGATCGAGATGTGAAGTTCACCTTATCTTTCTGGAAGGCACTATTCACTGGATTGGGTACACATATCCAGTTTAGTATAGCCTATCATCCACAAACAGATGGACATATTGAGAGGTTGAATCAAATATTAGAAGACATGCTACGCATGTATGTGATGCACCAACCCACGAGGTGGGAAAAATATTTGCATCTAGTAGAATTCACCTACAATAATGGGTACTAAGAATCCCTCAAGATGAGTCCTTTTGAGGCATTATACGGAACACAATGTCAGACACCCATAAACTGGAGTAGTCTGGAAACCAAACTGATGCTTGGGTCGAAAATGTTGGAGGAAATGGAACATAAGGTAAGAAAAATTAGAAAAAATTTAAAAGGTGCCCAGGACAGGAAAAAGATATATGTCGATCGGAAAAGAACTTTTCGAGGGTTCAAAGTGGGTGACCATGTTTTTGTAAGAATTAAACCTAATAAAGGCACATTAAGATGGATTGCGTGTGCCAAATTGGTTCCTAGGTACTGTGGAACTTTCCAAATTTTGGAACGAGTACAGACGGTGGCTTATCGGTTGGCATTGCCCAGCCACACATTGGTGCACAACGTGTTTCATGTATCATTACTGAAATTCTATGTACATGACGCCAAACATGTTATACACTAGCAGAGCTTACAAGTAAGCTGTGTTTACTATTATGACTTCTGGAAAGAGAAGAATCCTTAATTGAATTAATTATGAATATCTACTACATGCAGGTAGAACCGGACAACGAATTTCTGGTATAACCTTAGCGTATTCTCGATCAGAGAGAAATAACGCTCCGGAGGCAAGTCATCCCCCAAGTTAAAGTGCAGTGGAAGCACTTTGGCCCGGAGGAGGCTGCTTTGGAGGACGAAAACTCTATATGAGAAGCATATCATGAATTGTTTGCTATGATGAAGTAAACACCAAGGACAGTGTTTACCTTAAGCAGGGGAAGATGTAACACTCAAATTAATTTCATTATTTTATATTTAAAATAATTTTTTAAAGTACATTTAATATTTAAGTGGAAAAAGAAATTTACAAATATGATTATTCGTTAGTTAACTTTAGTTCTATTTTATGAATAAAAGTTACATTCAGTAGTTGGTTAACTGATTGGTAAATAAGTCCAACATTCTAGAGTAAAAAGGAAGAGACAATTTTTGACAATTACCTTCCCCAAAAGGATAAAAAGGAAATCCTAGGAAGGGGAAGGGGTTCTGTGAAATAATAGAAGAGAAGGTTAACAACAAAATGATGCAGAAGAGAGTTTTCCATAACTGGCTTCAAACCAGTGGAGCTCTTTAATCCGAATGGAGTATAGGCTGGACAGAGGTCCCGGACCTAGCTTCTAAATATTACTTCTACCTTAGCCTCTGGTGCAGAGCAAGGGAGGAGTTGAGGACGTATTCACCTCTCTTGTGGTTGGGTGGCACAATCAGTTGAACAGAATTAGAGATAAGTATCTGAGTTATATGATTAAGTTGTAGAAATGATTGAAAAAATTGTATTCAACTTCTATGGATGACTCTTTACATAAATTAGAGAATTATCTATTAATTTAATTCTATTACAGTGGTATTTCATATCTAGGATAATGATGAAATATTCTAGATGCTGGAAGAAGGATTGTTTTATGACATGATAATGCTGTGAATATTGAACATAGTTTTCCTCTACCAAAAGAGTACTATTATTATGCATACATTATATTTTTCTAGAAAACATAGATGTGTAACAGTAGGATATGACTTCAAGTATATATACTGTGTTTAGCAAACTGAATGTTAATAACATTATCAAGTGTTAATGTACAACTATCTGTATGTAAATTTACAATCCCCTGTGTAAATAACTACAGAGAACCGCAAGAGGGTAAAGTGAGAATAGATGGTTTGATGGTGGCTTTGGGGTTAAATTGTATACCAGTAAATTATAAATACATACATATATCCAAATAACCAGTGTAAATAATCAATAGCATAACAAGGGTAGGCACCGAGGTTTGGAACCCTAGTTCCGTGGAAAATGGAAGAGGGGTCCATTTTCCTCTTACCTCCTTAATGACTAAATATATACAGTTTAAGTTGTACATAAAAATAATAAGTAAATTGTAATCTCTTAATGAGTATCAACACAGTGAGTGGAAAAATAATTAATTCATAATTCAGATACCTAAATAATTGAACCCAAAGTCTGTCACGGGTTCCATCCTAAGTAGACATTATAGCATTGTGAAAACGAAGAAATAGGAATGGAATACGTATTCACTGCACTGTATGAATTCTATACACCATAACATAATAAGACCTTAAACTGGAATTCAAGAAACATGTGTAATGAGAGTAGAACCGATATATATAAATTAACATAGTCTCAAGAAAAACAACAGACCAACGTATGGTTGTGCAGACTGGAGGATAACTCCATCAAACTTAAATAAAATAAAATAATACAATTAACCTTTCAAAAATAACATCGGATTCCTTCGAAGAATAGGAAGATGGTATTAACCGCCTCTACTTAAAAACGCTAAACCTTAACTATGCAAATTTCCTCTGCAATAGGACTTAGAGCAAAGCCCTCTAGCAGGAGCTAGCCATAATATAACTAGATAAGAACCATGGCCAGTTTTTGGTACCTGTCACAAACAGAGGGTTTGGCCCTCAGTAATACCATAACGGAAATTAAAGAAAAAAACAAAAAACGCATTTAAGAATGGGGGTTAGGCTTCACGGAGCACTGTTGTGGCAACCCATGAAGGACTGTTGAAGTCTTCGAGAGGTCTCGGTCTGCCAAGACTCCTGCGTTCAAGGGATATTTACCTGTGTTGAAGCATAAAGAGAGATTTGTTGGAGGCATCCTTGTTTCTGAACCCGGTCGAGGAAGAACTACAATACCTACAACATGAAACCCTCCAGCTATTGTTAATTTTTCCAAACAGAGAAAAAATATTTAAACCAAAGACGAAGAGGGCTAAGTAAAACGTAAGATGAAAGTATTAACAAAGCCTTATAATAAAACCTTTGCATTTAAGGAAAAAAAATAATCGAAATGGAAGATTACATGTGTGTAATAGAAGGCTCAATAAGCTTGGTGGAGTAGCCTGACAAGGAGAGCTTTTGCATTACATCGAGAGCAAAGAAAACCTTGAGATTTGCAGTGTTTAACTAGGACGCGGAGCAAATAACCGGAGTTGAGATAATGATTTCTGACCAAAGAAGGGTAAAACCCTCGCATCCGGAAGGAAAATCATCGAGGTGTTGCAGAGCCGCTCCGCCAGAGAGAAGAGGCAAATGAGAAGCGTACGTGGCATTTAGGGTAGGGTTAGTTACCCTAACACCCTCTAGTTTGAACACCACTGTTGGATCTAGGTTATAGAGATCAACGACTAGCATTCAACCCTTGAAAACCTCTGTGACCGACAGCTATCAGCAAACCACATTTGAGAAGTTTCTAGCTAGTTTTTAGACTGAGAAATAACTGGTTAAGACTGGATCTCGACAACCAAAGTACAAATAAATTATAACATTTGATTTTAGACTAAATCCCATACCGTGTACGTGAAATTGATTAATAATCTTAATGTTTATGATGTAATGCATAAAGACAATGTTATGAATAAGTACTCAATAACAAACCATTAAATATACATAAAACCGTAGCAAGGCCATGTGCATTAAAGTGTATAGTTATATAATTTTATGATATAATATTTTCATTTATGGTAAAAAAAAAATTTAAATGATAATATTAAATGAGAGTGACACATATTCACGGTAATTCTTTCTTCATATTAATGAAAACTATACGAAAGTTAATTTTAGAAATTCACAAAAAAATTAATACTTAATCAATTGATTGGTAAAGCGTATAAAACAAAATCAATCAAATTAAAATGAACAAGTAACAATTACAAAAATTTAGAAATGACACTAAAACGGCATCATGCTGGCCAATCGAACAACTTTATTTGTATTTTTACTTTGAATCTTGTGGGATCACTTTTATGGGTGAAAAATAATAATTTATATTTTTATAGTGGAGAGGTTTATTTTAAAATTTTGTATGAGGGGACGTGTAAATATGTTAAGTTAACATTTCAAAATAAAAATAAATTATATTTTAAATAACAAAACAATATTGTTTATAATTAATATATATATATATATAAAGTTATTATAAGTCAACAAATATGAAGAAAATGTTTAACTCTCATATTTTAGAAAATATTTTAATATTATATATAATAAAATATTTAATATGAATTATTAATAAATTATTTTAATACAAATTAATATCAATATATACTTAAAAATATATTAATTATAAACCATATATTTAAAAATATAATTTAAATAATAAAAAATTAATCATAATATTTAACACTTTCAAGAAATTTATAGAAAAAAAACTCATATTAAATCTGCACTTAAAATAAATCAATATTGGTTAAATATATATATAACTCTTTGTGAAGCGAAATACACAAATATAGCGCTTAGAGTAACAACAAACGTGACTCCTGGCAGAGAGCATAAGCCGTAGTCTAACTAGCCAGAGGAATCGCTCTGAAAATCATGAAAATTCCGATAAGATTTTCAGAAAATCCGGCAGGAATTTTTCTAAATCCATGTTATAACTATCAAAGTTTAATATTTTGGGTGTCCTACAGGTTTTTGATGGTGCTGAATTCATTTCCAATGTCAAAATCAGGATTCAAACACTGTTTCTGCAAGATTTTTTAAATTTTTTTGGCCTTGATTCCGGCCAATTTTGACCGTCCGGGCAATTCCTCCAGCTCGCTAGACGACTAGGGAATTTAGCAGTGAGAGAGCAGCACGTGGGGGGATTTTATCGGAATGGCCAGTATGTGGCATCAGCCGTTCACCCTCTTGGTCAAGATCACATGATTGATCGATCCATTGGATCAGAATTGTTAGAATGTGATAGCATAGAAAGACTCACAAGAGAATTCAAAGTCGGTTGCAATGCTTTTCGCATTTGTAATTATGGTGTCGCAATCGTAATGCTTTTTGCTTCGATGATCATGGTACAACAACTGTATGCCATTTAGCTAGCAGACTGTTTAGATTAACTTATATTATCTATTTTAATTTAATGATAACAATGATTAAGGACATTTTAAATTATAAAAAAATAAATGGTGGTAGTGAGAAAATATAAAAATGGTTGGTGTTAGGAAAATATTTAATAAGTGGTTTATTAATTTATTTTAAAAAATTATTAAATGTATTTAAAAATTTAATGTATAAAATTTTTTTATTATTAATTATTTTGTCATAATAAGGTTGAGATTTTTGAAATCTTAAGGTTTGCTTAGTGGCCCTTGGCTCGCTGTGACTTTTTGTTTTGCTTCTTATTATTGTTTTTGTTAATTTTATGTCGATCGCTCATATTTGACCTCTTATTAAACGACTCATGTTGGTAATTGTAGGGTCTCAAACCCTTCTTATCGCAAAGTCCTAATGAGGGATTCATCACTATTTTTGTTAACTCTAAGTTGATCGCTCATATTTGACCTCTTATTAAATAACCCATGTTGGTGATTGTAGGGTCTCAAACCCTTCATATCGCAAAGTCCTAAAGAGCGATTCTAGTGCGAGAATTAAATGCAAACAAATAGGAACGTGTCATCAATTGATTCCAAGAAATGTGACCATCGGAGGTCAAACCCCAACACAATCAGGAGAAAAACCATTGTTAGGTGCTTTTTGGAAGAGCCACTCTCAAAACTGATGCCTTGCCAAAGTCATGGGAAACCCTAAATACAAGGTGCATCTCACAAAATTGATGGTAGGATCACACCATCATATGTAATTTTATTAGGGTTTGGCCTATCTAATGGGATCTAGTCACACAAATTAATTAAAAATGGCAACCCAATGGGTAGATTGACGACGTAGAATTGGGTGTCATGGGTTTCTTTACAAGTAGTTTTTGTCAATTTGGAAGACCATAAAAAAGGCTTACTTTTTTAACAAAAAGGGGATTTTCATGAGGTTTGGGTTCCCATATATATCTCGGAGAAAGAGAAATTTTTTGGATGAACAAGAACATGCCAAGAACATTTTAAGGTAGCACTTAGACAAGCAACCTTGTCCTTTGAGCTAGAGGGGGTTTCTTTAGATATCACAATAAAAATCACTATTCAATGTCATAAGCACAAAGATATGCTTAAATGATAAAAATAAAGCTGAATAGGTTGAGAATCAGAATGGTAGAGAGAAAGGATACAAATAATTCACATATCAAATAATCAAAGGAGAATTCATAAGCATGGAGTCCTCAAAAATATAGCACAAAGATGATGTTGAAAGTTGGAGGCACATAAGAAGAAAAAGAACAAACTCTTTGACATTCATCCAATATCTTTAACATTTTTTCATTAGAGAAAACACATTAGAATAAAATTTGATTCTAATGGTTAAATAATAGGGAAAATTTTTAAATATATGAAATAAACACAATATTCTAACCATTCAAAGGTATGATTATAAACAAACTAAATATAAGGGAAATTGATCTTTAGCTCCACAACGGAAAAAAGAAGAAGAAGAGAAGAGATGAATTTAAAATACAACTTAACACAAAAAAATGACAAAAAAAATAAGACTTTATTTCATCTAATTCATGAATCCAAGTAAACAATCCCTTGGATCTGGTCAATTAGAGACTTAGTGGCCCATTCATATTATAAAATTGAACACATTCTTATTGCAAATAAATCTATTTTTCCTTGGTTTTCTTATCTTTAGCTATTAATCCTTTTTATTTCTTTTTTTTCTCTTTTCACCTGTAGCAAAAAAAGTCTACAAATATGGGCTATTGGCATAAAAAACGCCTTCAAATTTAGAATTGAATATTATCATTAAATTGATGATGATTAGACTCTTGAGGAAATTTCGAGACTCTTGTCCCAAAATAGAAAAAATATTCCAAAGCCAAAACTCTTATGATGGAAGACAAATTATTTTTTTAGTAAATTACTTATTTATTTTTAATTTTGTTTTTATTTATTAAAAATATTTACATTTATTTTATTATTTACCATCAATTTTAGATTTGATAAGGGACATGCTCTCGATGGAATTCCCGCTCCTGACCTCCCCCTACAACTCTGTATACACCCCCATGCATTTTAACATATTTTTTTAAATAAAAGCTATTAAATTTAATTAACTTCATTTGTTTAATAGTACTTCTAACTTCATTTTTTTAATTTATACTTTTTATTCTTTAATAATATTATTTAATTAACGTCCTCGGGGTCTTGGATAGATAGTGATTGGGTGTTCTATTAAGGAACTCCTTGATGTGAAGTCACCGATTCAATTCCCCGCCCCGATCGAGGTGATGTATTTGGAAATGATGATGAAGATGTAGTCCAACCTAGCTTACGAAAAAATACATACTATTTAATTAATACTTTTTATTCTTTAATGAAATTAATTAATAATTAACATTTGACATTATATATATTCTTTATGCCAATTGAGTTTAGTTTTGGTGGTTGAGTGGAAAAGTTGAGTTCACCTAGTACTAACCTTTCTCTTGCTTTTGGGCTAAGAGGGAGGTTGGCTTTCTTCCCCATGTGGCACCCAATGCCCAAAATTTTCAAAGTAAATATATATATATATATATATATATATATATATATATATATATATATAGTTTTACTTTGATTAAAGGTGGATTTGGATAACGAAACTTATTGTAGAAAAATAGGTAGGAGACAAAAATTAATGGGCTAAGGTTACTGAAGGTAAAAGTTCTATGAGGTTAATTTATGTTACAACATGGTCAATTCCTGGATCTGTGTATATATGAACATATCATAACCATTGTTGGAATCCATATAGATCTCTTATCTTGACCAGGAAGTCATGCAAACTATGGACTACAAGCATGTCATGTTTCTGTACCATAGATGTAATGAATATGGGCATATGTTCAAGGATTCCCCCCTAGTTCATCTTGTGATGAAACCCCTTCAATCACAATAGTAGGAAGTTGATGTTTTTAATACAATCAATAAATGGAGGAGAAATCAGAAAACCCCACCCAATGTAGCAGGGGAATCCCTTTAGTCCAAGATTAGATATGAAGTTCTAATAGATCCAATGCAAAAGAAAGAGGATACAAATTCCAACCCTAAAGTAAAATAAGTGAAAAAATACCCAAATCAGGACCCAACCAAAAGGAAACGAAAAAAACTTGAGAATCCAAAGGTGATACTAATAGCAAATGAGGAAAAAATAAGAGATGTAGTAGAATTATGAAAAAATATCTACACAAAGGAAATGGACATGGATGAAATAACACTCTCCTAGATTCTATAAGTCTAGTGAGGTAAATATCTGCACTCAATTCCTAAAAAAGAAATGAATTTACTCCGTCAATCTTTGTTCAAAGTTAGAGATTGTAAACAATCTACATCTGCCTTAGGAGAGAGTGTTTCTTCCTCAACTTTGAAGTTCCATTCTCTCTCTTTCAAGGATACCTCCAAACTAGTGAAAGAGGGTAGAAGAAAAGGCCAAAACTGTAATAAAGACCTAATGAAAGAGGTGAGATATTTCCTATCCAATTCAAGAAAATTATAACTAATATCAGAGGTGTTTTTCTCGATCCACCAAGCATCACAATCAAAATAATTTCCTAGAATATAAGAGGCCCTAATTTTCATTCCAAACAATGGCTCCTCAAAGACTAGATTAAAAAGAAAATTCTCAATATAATTTTGTTATTAGAGACTATGTGAAATGATGAAAATTGGCTCAAATTACGTCCTTCTGTTAGAAAGGATGTCAGGTAATGAACTTAGATTCTCTAGGTCATATCGGTGGCCTAGACATGATTTAGAACCTAGCGGTGGTAGAATTATTTAACTATATAGTCAACTCTCATATCATCTTAGGAATATTTCCCTACCTAGGATCAAAAGAAGAACAAAGCCTATTTGCAGTATATGGTACTCCCCTACCCTCAAAAAGAGCCAAGTTCCTTCAAAATTTTGAGATGGTGTGATGAAACCATAGGGATGATCTTTGGATTGTAGGAGGGGAATTTAATATGATAAAATACTTACAAGAAATAAAGGGAGGTATATGTAGGATGGACACACATGCATATATTTTTCAAGATATAATGCAATGACTATGTTTCACGGGAATGGATATGATTAATGGGATGTTTACATAAAACAAAAATCATGGAGGAAACCATCAAATAACCTCAAGGTTAGACATTATTTTGATATCTAAGCTTCTTCTAACAATATATCTCTCCCTCAAAGCCTTCATCCTTCCTGCCTCTAGTTCAAACCACTGACCAAATTGTCTAGACTTGGATTTAAATGGAACCCATAAAACTAACCCTTTTGATTTGAAACATTTTTGCTCAAGGACCCTTCTATCCTAAAAAAATTAGTGCTTGGTGGAAATAAATTAAGGTATAAAGTCATTCATTTATGCATGAATTCTACCAAAAGCCCAAAATTCTTAAAAGTCACATCAAGAAGTGGAATAAGGAGGAGATTGGAAATATTTTGAAGCTAAGATAAATTTGGAGGAACAAATGGAAAGCATACAATAAAGTAAAATTTTGGAAGGAAAATCTAAAGAAATCACCAGAGAGGAAGCAACCATGCCCACCCTCCTTTAGGAGTGTTAATCACCAGGAAGATATTTGTTGGAAGAAGAACTATTGAATACAATGGTTAAATGAGGGAGAAATGAATTGAAAAAAGATTCATAAGTCTATGATCAAACATAGACACCACAATAGAATATTCTCCTTGGTAAAATCATATGGGAAAAGGATTAGGAACCATAAATACTTGGAATTGGAATTAACTAGCTACTATAGTTATGTCTTAAGGGAAGGTAATGAGAATATGCAACAATATATTAACAAAATCATATCCAACGTCCCAAAAATAATCAACAAGGAATAAAATCAGTCCCTCATGCATTAAGTCACCCTCGTCGAGGTTGAGGAGGTGGTGATGGGAAAGCCTAAGAATAAGGCACCCGACCTGAACACTTACGTCACTAAATTTTATCAATCTTGCTATCCCATTCTAAAACATAACATCCTCCCAGTATTCGAAGAGTCATGGGTCTTAACCTTCATCCTCCTTGCTTTTTCTACCAATATTTTCACCCACATACCCAAATCTCATGACTCCTCCGAAGCTAGTAGTTTCTATCCCATCTCTCTATGTAATGTGATTATAAATTCAATTTAAAAATCATTGCAAATAATCTCAAGCCTCTTATGCCTGAGGATCATATCCATGGAAGAAATTGGTTTTGTGGATGGAAGGAAAATCATGTTGGCATAATAGTGTACCATTTGGTCATCCACTCTCTCAAAAATCTAAGGAAGGCTCAAATGATAATTAAGCTAGATATTTTGTAATTTTTTGACTAAAACATCTAGAACTACATTCTCCAGCTCCATCAGGCATTTGGTTTCTCAAATGAGTCGATAAGATAAGTATGTTTTCTTATATCCTCCCTTTCTTCTCCATCCTTCTTAATGGATCACCAATGCACACTTTAAACTCTTCCAAGGGTATTCTCTATGAATATACCCTCTCCCATTTCTTGTTTATCCTAGCAGCAAAAGTGTTGGGCTACTATCTATGAACAATTTTGTATCAACACAAGCTTAAAGGGATAAAAATAGTTCAAAATTCTTGACCTATCTCCCACCAATATTTCATGGATGATACCATGTTTATGGGGATACTAACGGTGCAAGAAGGTAACACTATCAAACAAGTTTTAAAACTCGCCTTAGGTACTTCCATAAATAAAAAAAAATAAAAAAATTGGTTTTTAATACACGCCCAACTATTCAACCGAATATTACAAGGATCTTGGGGTTCTAGTGAAGCTCACTTGAAACCAAATATTTGGGAGCCCCCATTGTAGATAACTCTCACAGAGCTATGGATTTGAAATATTTTCCTCTCAAGATATATAGCAAACTAAGTGATGGGACCTTTAGAGGCATGAACTTAGTAGGAAGGCTCACCCTCCTCAAATTAATCCTCATGTCTGTTCCCATATATCACCTCTAAGCTCTAGCAACCTCTAAGGTAACCCTCAAATTCATCAAGGAGTTGTATTGTTCCTTCCTCTAGGGAAAACCCCTTTGAGAAAAAAAAATGGGCCCTCGTTGCATGGGAAAATTTATGTAAACCAAAACTTCTTGGAGGTCTTGGCATGAGAGACCTAGAAACTCTTAACCAAGTCCTAGTATCCAAAACTTGGTAGAGATGGATCTAGGGGGAATTGTCTTTGGAAACCTATTTGAAATTTTAAATATGGGTAGAATATCTCGCTATAGGAAAATATTCAAAGGGGATAGTAGGTGCATGCATATTCTATCTAGAATCTAGTTTATAAAAACGGGTAGTAGGTGCAAAAATACTACTTTTGGGAAGTTGATAATAGACAAAAATCATTTTTTTGGGAGGGTTCTTGGTAGAAACTTCATAGGCTTAATAGAGAATAAAATTTGGAAGCTATCGTAGTAGGAAAAAATCAGAAAAATGCTTCAATTGTAGATGAATTTTGGAAAAGGTATATGGAGAAAACAAATTGTAGAATCTATAACGTCAAGGGAGACTAGGTAATAACTTCTAGGTATGAGGAATGGGATAATTTTAACAAAATTATCTACAAAATAAAGATCCCAATCATCATTGAATATTTCAAGCTTCGATGTGGGCACAATCCAACAAGAACATTCATGATCTCGGAGGCATACAAATTAGCAGCAAACCATAACCAACTTCCCCCAAGAGGAATGTGGAAAAAGATATCGATTCAAAATATTTGGCCAAAGTATCCCACTTTATGTGGCTATTGGCCAAGAAAAGTTCTCTCACATGGGAAAAAATAAATTGTATAGGTTATGAAGGGCCTTCCAACTACTAAGTATTGTAACCACCCCTCCCATTTTCTCCCAATTTCACTAACCTGCTAGGGTAAACAAGAGATGAAGGGTTACTAAGACATGACCCAACCTCCAAGCTTCAGTTATGGAAGTGGGGTCGATAATTGAATTCTCACAAACATCCATCAAGGCTTACAAGACACTAAGGGGCGAAAGAACCACCCCAAGTAGCCAAACCTTGACTTGGAGATATTTTTCTCACAACTTAACCCGCAACTGCGTGCACAAGCCCACAAAGGTGCGATTATAGGGCTTCAACCACATGCATGACACTACTTCCATGAATTTCTAGCCCAAAATTCCTAGTTCAGAGGGTGTGGTCCCGAAATTTTATCCAAAATTCCATTCCAGCCTCAAGACCACTTCCCATAATTGTTTGAGACTTTCCAAAATCATTATTTACAAGAGTAAAAAGTTAAACATTCTGTTAAACACCATGTAAAACACACACATGGTGTATTAGAAAGAATAAACACACAACAAGAGACTCAATACACAATAGAAGAATAAGCATGAGTCTTTCTTATTTTCCATTATACAAATATGTACATTTATAGTACAATGGTGTGACTCTTGGTTTCATATTCCAAGGTCACTTGGACTGACTTTTCGCATTCCACACCTACCCATGTAGGATTAGGTGTTCCAACATCCCCCCTTTATCCGAAGGGGTACGTGTGAGTCCAAGAAGAGAGTTGTAATACAAATCTGCAAAGTATGCATGGTAGCACTTGGGCTGAATCAACTCTCTGAAATGTTGGAAAAAATAGGTGGTTTAAGGGTGACCACCAACACTGGAACGCAATACTTGTTGCAGTTCCTGGAACTCTTCCAAAACTGGCAAGAAGCTGAAAGCTTCTGCTAGAGGAAGTGTTCCTTATATATGAAAGGGAGACCTTCAACCTAAAAGAAGGGAGGTCTACTACCTGTGGTGGTTTAAGGTTGTCCACCAACCAAAGATGATGGTTTAAGGTTGTCCACCAATCGAAGGCATGCTCATGGGCATTCATGTCTCTGGCTACATCTCTGAATCTGGAATGACGAATTGTGGCTCAAGCTCACTAGAACTGCTATGTCTCTGGCTACAAATTTGAACATGGAATGAGAGATTGTGGCTCAGGCTCGCTTGATTTGACGTCGAAGCTTGTACATGACCACCATTTTCCCCCCTATCAGGAAAAAGGTGAGATGATGGCGAAAACTCAATTGCAAGTTTTCTCAATATTCATGAACATGTTCTGACATTCGACTTAAACATCTTCTTGGCTGCTAATGCCCATTTCCAAGAAGCGATCCATCCAAGATGAATCTTGGTTCTTGCAGGAGGCTTGTGTCTGAAGCATTTGTGTGAAGAATGAGTATGCCGACCACAGTGCCTGCATGGATGAAGATCAAAACATTGATCTTTCATATGGCCAACTTGATCACAGTGTTGGCATTTCGCAATCTGTTGTTGTTGTTGTGGAGCAGGATCTGGAACAGCTACAGGTGAACTGTTATACAAGAATCTGACACTCTGAAATATGATGGGCTTGGTGTAGTCTGGAATATGAAAGGACACATCCTTGTCATATCCAAGACCAGTTCAGCGCTTGTTGTGGACAAACTCTTCCCAAGGTCTGATGATGGGCTTGAAAAGTGCAGTCTGAGCTGCTGCATCTGCATGTAGATATGCTCTAGTACAAGGAACTAAATGGGAATAAAATTCAAATTTATCTTCTTTCTTTTGATGAGAGTCTTTCTCAATCTTCTGAACAGAAATAGGTTCAGAATGGTGACTCTTTTGCTGAAGTTCGTCTTGCTGAAGCTGAGTTTCCAACTGCAAAAACTCAATCTTTTCTTGTGCATCTAGCAAACAACATTGAATGTTACAAAGAGCATTCTTGCTCATTTTTATCACATCATCAACATTGGAATGCATGAGTTTATTCAACAACTCTAATGCCTCATTGATTTTAGCAATTTCAACAACTTAGGCTCAAAATAAAGGTTGTCGGCTTCAACCGAAAATGCACCCATTTACAATGTGATGCAACTTGCTTTCAAGAAATAAAAATGACTTAAAAGAATTTCCAACTATGGAAATCTCAAAGTACAAAATCTGCTCCTCAAATGATGGAGGACAATTAACAATTTTCCAACAACTCAAACACTAATTGCAACTATGAATGAAGAAGCAATACAATCTCAATACAATACAATATTTCTGCAAAATATTTTGTAAATGTGCAGCTAAAAATACTTTGTGCAAGAGGCCTTTAAGGCAGTTCATCTTTCTTCTTCAAATAGTTGTTTTAAAAATGATGGCAAACTTGTCTTCTCATGTAAAATTCTTCAGAAAATCACCCTCTTATATATGCCACAAATCATAAAATGTAAAACTGCAATTTTCTCTATGTGTAATGTCCATTTACTGATATGTCATTTTCTCTTTGCTACTGTTCATTTTCTCTCTCTGCTCTTCCTCTCTTCCTCTATCTCTGTTGTTTTCTTCTTCTTCTTTTATTTTTAAATTAATTAAAAATTAATTAAAAATGGAAGTTAATTAAAAATGGAGGGAATTTAAAAGGGGAGGGAAATTTATTGGGAGGAGAGGGGAGATATTATATGGGGGGGCGTATATTAAAATAAATTTAAAAAAAATAAAAAACAAATTTAAAAAAAAAAAAAAAAATGGCCAAGGGCCAAGGCCTGAAAGCCATGGGTAGGGCGGAGTTAACAGAGAGTGGTGTGAGCGGATAGCAGGGACAGAGTGTAGTGTGAGGGAGGTAAGGGTGTGCGTAGATTAGGGAGGGCATAAGGGAAGAGGGAGCGGCGCTGTAGCGGAGGGATAGGAGCAGGCCGTGGGTAGAAGGATGAGTGCAGGCCGTGGGGTGAGGAGGGGCGGCTGGAGCGGTGGTAGGGAGAAGATTTTGGGGTAGGCTGCAGGGTAGGGGGCGATGTGAGGCCACAGGGAAAGGAGGGAGGCTGGGTGCATTAGGGAGAGTAGGGAGGAGTGATAAGGGGTTGGAGAGAGGCGTAAGGGAGCGGTGTGAGAGTTGGGACGACCGTGGAGTGACAAGGGTGAGGGGTCGAGGGTATGCGCAGTAGGAGGGAGCGCTTGGAGCCCGCGGGTTGCAGTGAGAGGGCAGATCGATGAGGGTGCAGGTTTGCAGAGCGTATGAAGGGTTTGTGAGTGGTAGAGTGGGAGCGATAGGTAGGGGCGTTGGGTTGAATGAGAGTTGGGAAGGTGCGAGGAATGAGAGTGTAGGGAATGGGGCTGGGTAGTGGGTTCTGCGTAAGGGAGTGTAATGTGTTGAGGAAGGGTAAAACGTAGGTTGCAGGAGGGCCAAAAGGCCTGCTTGCAGAGATTTTTTTTTATTTTTTTATTTTTTAAAATTAAAACAGCAGAGTAGAGTAGAGGGATAGCAGGAGAAATGCAGATTTTATTGCAGAATTGGATAATTTCATAGATATACAGCAAAGCAGAATAACTTTTAGAAATTGCAAAGAAAATTTCGTCAGTGGAAACTCAGAAATTTTTCTAATAAAAACCAGAAAATTCTTTAGAAACCCTCTTTAAACTATTTTCCAACAGCTCAAATTTAATAGGCAGAATTGCAGAAAGAAATCGGAATGAAAACCTTCAGATGCGCAGTGCTGCTCTTCCTCAAAACCACTGCTTCTCTTCTTCAAAACACCTTTCTGAATGCGGCAAAATGACTGCGGAAAAAACTCTCTAAATACTGCAAAAATGCCAAGAATTTTGCAGATATGCATAGGCCATAAGCACAAATGGCTCACTCAATGTGGAGCTGGTTATGGACGTATCAGCTCTGATACCATGTTAAACACCATGTAAAACACACACATGGTGTATGAGAAAGAATAAACACACAACAAGAGACTCAATACACAATAGAAGAATAAGCGTGAGACTTTCTTATTTTCCATTATACAAAGATGTACATTTATAGTACAATGGTGTGACTCTTGGTTTCATATTCCAAGGTCACTTGGACTCCATTGTGACTTTTCGCATTCCACACCTACCCATGTAGGATCAGGTGTTCCAACACATTCAAACTTGAACCAACAACTTAACCTATAATTCCTAGAACACATTAGAGATTTCGCCAAACACATGGAAAGCATGTAAGATACATGCCATGAATGCATATCTCATTGTGATAGTCTGATATTAATTTGAGAATCACCAAGAAGGATTTATGCCCTCTCCACATAGCTACAGCAAAATTTATTAGTCCATACTATTATCAATCAATTAGTAACTAAAAGATTCGTGACAAGAGCCATATATGATACACATCATATAACCAACATATAACCAAACAATAACCAGCTTAGAAACTATGGCAACTAAGCCATAATATCACCAATATAATACTCCAAATTCTCATAGATCACAATAACGAAATGTTTCATATTAACAAAGAAAAATACAAACCAAGTTAGGAACTTCTGCGTACCACCTTACCATAGATTGGGCTTAGCCAAATCTCTCTTTCAACCAATTACCCTCATGCCATTTTCCAAGCATGATTAATGTGGTATCTCATGGAATAAACTATGACAAAACAAAACCGATGATGGAAATATTGTCATTGATGGAAAAGGAGAAAAGGAGCAACGAAGAGGTAGCAAAGCAAGGAGCAACAAGTAGCAAAAACAGGCAAAGGAGAAGCAGCAAAACTGAATAACTTTTTTTGATGCAAAGGAAAGACTCAAAGGAAATGGAAAATATGTTGCAAAATTATTGTGATGCATTAATGATAAATATTTTATGTTCATGAATAATTGACTAAAATGAGAGAGGGGGTGAATCAGTTTAGTATATTGACAGTATGTCCATGAATATACTAAACTAGTTCACCCCCTCTCTCAGTTTAGTCAATTTTTCATCAATTGGTATCAGATAAAGCTCCTTTGGCATAAGCGTAATAGCTTCAAGGTAGATTTCCTTGAGTCATGGACTATCAAAGTGTACTTATTTTGAGTGCAAAAAACTTTCATGAATGGAGAGATAAGGTTAGAACATAGTTGGTAGATTATGGACCTAGGGTATGGAAACTTGCATGTGATGGTTAATTCAAAGAATCTCCCTCTATGCAAGAAAAGCATTTTAATGCTAATACAAAATGAATTATTTATAACAATCTTCATAATAAGGATCTCGATAATATAATAGACTTAAATTCTGCAAAATAAATTTGGGGTAGATTACATCTCATGTATGAAGGATACATTAGTAGAAGCATTGTCAAGAAGGAGAAGATAAAGAAGAAAAAGAAAAATTCATGTCAAATGGAAAGTATTAAGTCAAATTAGGTCTCCACTAGTGTGAATGGACCTTATTTCCATGAAGAAAATGCCAAGCATGACATATCCTTAACTAAAATTGAGAGATTGACGAATGAAAATAAATATACAAAGAAACGGGTACAAATACGTGATGAGAGAGAGCATAAGTACAAGGTGGAAATCGTTGGTTTGAAGACACAACATGAAGAAGAAAGAAGAACATAAGAGGTAATGAGAAAATAACTAAAGGAGAAAAAGGTGCAATGTGAAATATTAGAATCTGAGATTATTTCAGCTAGAATATAGTTAAATGAAAAGAATAGGTTATGTAAGCATTTAGAAGAGTACCTTTCCTCCTTGAAGAACTTAGAAAAGGAAGACATTAAAGATGATAATGAAGATTTCTTAAAATGACCTATAGGGTAGGGAAAAACACCATGATTAGTTAAGAAGACAACAAAAATAGAAACAATTTCGAAAAAAATGAATGAGATGAAGAAAGGGATCACTGTAAGAAGATCATTCTCTCCTAAAAATGAGTGGAAAAAATTCGGAAGATCTCAAAGGATATTTTTTTCTCCTGGGAAAAATATCAAGAATTTTTATCCTCATGAATGAGGACATGTTACAATAGAATGTAATACCAAGAAAATAAATTTTAATTAGAAAAAGATGTAGCAAATGGGAAGACTCCATCAAGAAAGAAAATAGAAAGGAAAATCATTCAAAAAGTACACAAATCATTTCCATGGTTACTATTATTTTTGCAATGAATTTGGACATAAACTTGTTGAATGTAAACTCTAGACAAAAAGGGGCACAAAAGGCCACACACCAGCTCAACCATACCTTGGTAAAATAAGATGGTATTTATGCCACAATCTTGGACACAAGGCGAATGATTGCATGCTGCCATATACTTTAAATAAATCTAGACAGATGATGTAACCCAATCAAAGCTCAAACCAAACAATGAGTTAAAAAGAAATGCAAAGAGTAGAAGGAAATACACTAATGTGTGGAAGAGGAAGAAAAAGGAGCAACTTGTTGCCGTAATAACGTAATGAAATCATCATGGTTTCATGGGGAGTTACTTTAGGAATAAAGGGAAAAATTTAGTTATTATTAGAAGATCAACGAGTTTTAGAAGAGTAGCATCAACCCAAGGGAAGTGGCAACATCATAAGGACAAAATTGTTGCCTTATGCATTTTATAATAACCTTGGTTGGGAAGTTTGAATTAAAGATCATTTTTTGTCTATGAATTCTCTTCTACTTCAAAATCCATAAGATAATATACTAAAACCAAAAAAAGGGGGGAGATGGGAACAATGTTTCATGGATAGCTACAACAACTGATAAACTTCAAAATATTTCCAAAACTAGAATTTCTCCAAGATTGATATTAGATGTTTAAGAATGTGTAATGTGATTAAGTGAAAAAAGGACACATAAAGCTTTGTTTTTTGTAACCTTGATCATTGCAACAAAAAAAGTGTTAATGCAATTTATCCAAAGAAGTAGTTAGATAGATCTAGTTGTAGATAATTCACATTAACATGTTGAAGGTTCAGACCCATAATTCTACGAATCCTACAACTTGGTATGCATAATTTGTTTGTGTTGCAATTGTGAAAGTAGGTGCATTAAATAACAAATAACTGAAAAAAAAAGGAGTGTACTGCTCTACTCAAGAAATATTGTTCTCATTTGATTCATATTTAAATTGAGCAGAAATAAAATGGCCGCAATAAAATCCATGGAGAGATGCATGAGCACTTATCTAGATGAAAAAAACTATGAAGCTCCACATGATGTATAATCCCCATTTCAAAGGCCTAAAAAGTAGACATTCAGATGACACAATCATTCAAAGTATGAGGAGGCATATAAACGAGGAATTGGAAAGGTGACATCAATGACTGAAACATGCCATTAGGATGAAAATTTAGTGAAATCTGGAACATTATAGCATATTCTAGTAGTTGCAGTAGTATTAGTTGAATTGTTGAGAGTTACCTGTAAAATTGGCCAGCATGGAAGTATGCGTTACATATTTTGAAGGAAAACAAAATGTTAACGCACGAAAATTAATGCAAGTGGTGCCAGAAGTAGTGACAAATAGATATTGAAATGCATGCATTATTTTCTATTAGGTGGTTGCATTCTGAAATGGAATTATTGCTACACTTTGAAATTAGCATCAATTAACAAGGGACGATGAAGAACATTACAAATTGTGCAGCACTAAGGTACATTGGAAAACATTAGTGGTGATGAGGAATAAGAATTTAATGTGCAACGGTCATTAGCAGAGTCAATTATATTGTAGCATTCTATTATTTGAAAATGCATCGAATCCATGGTGTTCGAATATGTGCAACAATAGTGAGTAATGTATTGGAGGAAAATCACATCTAGACAGAAACAAAGTAAACATGAAATCCAGATGTCAAAGGAGAAAAATGGGCAGTTCAATAGAGAGCCAGGAAAACAAAGGTCGTACTAGAATAATGTTATAGTCCAACATGCAGGTCAACAAATAACATTACATTAACATTAGAGATAGGGGCGCAATAACAAAATGGATGGAGCATTACTTAGATAGAGTGTTATATTATTTTGGCAACCTGAAAATGTTGGAAGCTAATAATACTAGCGACATTATGTTACATACCAGTGGCAAGGATAATTATTGTAATATCTCTGCAACAATTATTAGACAATATTTATTGTGCAGTGAGTCATAATTACATTGTTACCAGGTGCAATGTGTATTATTGGATGAAAAATATTGATAATGAATGGCATAAAAAATGGCATCAACAAAACAATATGAACAATTATGTAGATAAACCATGACAATAATATGGGCCATGTAATGCCAATTTGGAACGTTATGAAATAGTACTTGAGTCTGGAGCATTTACTAAATCCTTGGTCACTATATCTCAGTTGATCGTGCAAATAAATATGTTTACATTTTATGATGCCTTGCAAAGGTGAAGGCTAGGGAATCTGTCATTCCATCACTTATGCTTCTGTGAGACATTATATGGCTCAATAATGAGAAACCCTTTTACAAGGGTCAGGTTTCTCAATAGATGCATCTGCGACAGCTAATTAATGATCATAACTTGATTGATCTATTTGTAACCAGTCTTGTGCAGTATGTAGCTATGCCGTATATGGCCAGTAGTACAAGGACACCTGATTCTAAAAATTTATATGGTTAGTTCAATCATGATGAAAATTTCAAGGAGAGGCTTAGTTTTCTTCAATTTGCACTGCATTCTGGAGTTGTTTGTGTGCCATGGGAATATGCTGAGAAGCTATGGAATTGTCTTATTTAACTGCATACATGTACTGCAGATGAAGAGAGTGGATTTATTTTGGAAGAAATCGCGTGGAGTTATTACTGTCGTCTACAACATGATAGAATATCAATATTGATAAATGATTGAGAAACTTGGGTATTCTCATTCCTTTTTGTATGTTTTCTTTGGTTCTTGGCAATCGCTCGACTGAGGGTAAGTGTGTCTTTAGGGCATTCCACATTGTTCTCTCCAGGGGTTTTATGGGTTTCTAGAGTATATGATTTTATCATTTTAGTGTTTTAGGGTCATTTTTCCATCATAATGAAGTTTTTGGGGCTTGTATTTTCATTTCTCACCCTTCTGAGTGTCTAGTGTTGTGCATTTTCATTCAATATCATGAAGATCTTGGCCAAATTTCCAGTATACAACAAGTTCAATCATGATCTATCATGGATGAAGCTAGCGGAGGAGATCAACAGTTGAATGAGTATCACGGTCCTAGTGCTGAGAAATAACAACATGGATGTTGTTTTATCTCCTAGAGATAGCCTTGAGTTGCAAAATTCTAGTGCATAGGACATCTTGAAATCAAATGTTATATGTAGACAATTTTAAGGGTGCCTCTGACAGAATATGGATTAAGAGGATAATGATAGTGGTGGTTCAAGAATGATGAAGACTTTGGAGTTTGATTCATGTGAACTAACCTATACTGCGAGAGGGCCCAAGAGGCTATATGGCTCGGTGGATTTTCAAATGGTAAAAGTATGAAACAATGAGCAAAGGCTTTCAAAATATGTAGAGTTGTTGAGAAGGAGCGGAGGAGGAACCCACGAGAAATAGGATTAAAACTATTAATAATTTTTCCTTCGTGAACTCAGAGGAAGCAGATGTAAGTGGAATGTGACTAACAATATAGATTCGTGGAGAGTGAATTAAGGGGGCACATCAAGTTTAACACATGAGCATTATTCATACACGAATTCATAAATAAAAATGCATTACACCAGCAGCTACATTACACGAATCATCAAAGCAGCAGAACGTTGAAAGATGATTATACATAAACAGGAGATTACTAATAAACAATATTTTACTAATAAACAAGAGAATACATATACATACTACTCATTTCTCCATCTAGAATCCAAAATATGTATATCATATTATGTTCAAAATAGCTCTCCCAAATATGTATCTCAGATCATAAAGGGCACATTCATACAGAACTACAGCAAAAAGTTTCCAAAATATAGAACCCTTCTTTCATCTTTGAACTCTCTACATATAGAGTTCTCCTTGAGGGTTTACGAGCGAATAAAATTTCATGATCGACCCACACATGTGATAATAAAAATATCATAACCAAATCATAGAGTGTGCATCAAGCAATCACTCCCGTATTCAAAAAATCAAAACAGAATAAGGTGAAATCGAGACTTCAACAACGTAACATCATAATGGGACAGTAAAAGAAACAACATAGTTGGCCATGGAGGACAATTCTTGGAACCTTCAAATGGGGTGGCGAGGAGAAGCCGTGAACATGTGGGTAGTCTGGCTTCCATCACATGATTCCACTTGCTGTCAAAAGCCTCCACTCCCTTAGTCTCATGATTTCCATTAACCATTATGAAATAGTCAGTTGTGTTGCGCGTGCCTCGCTCTTTAGCGGGGAGTTCTTGGACAAACTGAATATACCATAGTTGCGTTTGTCCCACCAAACACCCATGTTTTGTTTGACTTGCAAAATCGAAGACCGGGTTTCGGAGGGGTGTCTATCCTGTCTATGGTATTGGATGGAAATGGTGGAATTAACAGTGGAGTTAGCAGGAGTAATGGCAGTAACAACCCATTTTCCTTTATAATGGTCGAGCTAAAATTGGGGCATGTGGCATTAACACATAGCGGGATGGTTAACATTGAAAAGAGTGGGACAAAGGTCATGGGAGGGATTTGATTACATGGAAAGGAGGTGGGGCCACCCACAAATCGCAATCAGAATCGGGATTTTTTTATTATGAGAAACGGGGGGTAAAGGTTGCGATTTGCGATATCACAAATCGCAAATTCAAATATTATCGCAGGTCAAACTCATATCAAAAATCGCAATCGAGAGTCAGGGATCAGGATGGGTAATAAGAATGAAGCAATGCAAAGTGTGATGTGCAATGAGTGGAAGGTGACGTGACATGACGGAGGTGGGGCCGCCCGCAAATTGCAATCGGGAGTCAGAAGTTTTATATTATGAGAAACGGGGGGTAAAGGTTCCGATTTGAGATTTGCGATATCACAAAATGCAAAGTCAAAGATTATCGTAGGTCAAACTCATATCGCAAATCGCAATCGGGGCCAAGAGTGGTTTATCGCAAATAGCGAATCAAAAGTTCCATCACAATCAAGGATCGGGGAATTGGGACAGGTGCTTTGAATGGTGGGCAATGAGATTTGTGATATGTGATGAGAGGAGAGGGTAGGTCCCATTTACATCATAATCGGGGAAATGGAGAAGGTGGAGTTAACAAAAGTGTAAGTGCAATGCAGTTGGCGATGCGAAAAGTTAAGTGGGTACCAATAAAGGTTTAGAGTGGAGAGAAATGAATTGTGAATGATAAAGGTTCATGCGAAAAAGGTGAAAAGGGCTAAGGTTTTATCGCATCGGGGGTTTCGCGAAGGAGGGCAATGGTAACATGTATGGCATTTTGTGATATGCGATCGACAATTGAATATGGGGCCCACACCAATGTTAAAAGAGGAGGTGATATTACATATACCATATGTGAAATATGATATATGTAATGGTTTGCGAGATACAGCCAATGGATTCTAGATCATAACACTTGGACAACAACTCTTTCCTCTTTTGACTACGGGGTGTCCTCCTGACCTGTTCTTGAATAGCTTGGCCTTCACTTTGGCCATTCCTGCATCATCCCTATGATTTTCTTATAGGACCCACTTCTCCACTCTATGTGCGGTCATAGGCCAACACTAGCTCCATTTGGGGATAAAATGTTGTTCTAAGTGCGTTGAGAACTTGCAAACTTGAATGTTGGTGCTTTATTAGGTGCATGGAGTCGTAAATGCATATTGTAAATCTGAATTGAAACTAAAACTAAGTTGTGCATTGCAAACTATCAAAATAGAAATCACTTTTGCACCCTGAAAATCTTGAATGCTGAAATCTGAACCATGCTGAAACTAAAATCTGAAACACACTTGAACTGAAAACTGCAAAGCAATATGAAACTAAAACTGGAAATATTATCATAGCACTGAGCTTGTTTTCACACCTACCTACCCTAATCTGCTGGAATTATTGCTATTCTAAATGATACAATAATCCAGTGTAACCAGGAAAGCAATTTCTCTAATAACTTTGTTCTTTCACTGTTTTTCACCAAAATCAGGAACAAACATGTTAATGGTATTTGATAGAAATTCCCAACCTAGTCTTCATTGAAAGGAGCTTGGTAAACCTGGACATCAACAGAAATGCTGAAAAGGTATGGTGGCTTTGTGATGAATAATTTCTCAATATAGATGGCCACTGGATCAAAATACACTTGACCTATTTCTAGATATGTTGACCCAATCGATCCAACCTCATAACTTGGTACTGCACATGTATTCTCCATGTCTTCAAATAGCTTGGAACATATTTGAATTTTATCTGATGAATTTTGTGTCGATACTTCTACTGAAACAGAAAATAGGGAAAACTGTCTCATCATATCCATATCATAGCAGCTTCTGAAATTATTACGGGTACATGAAATTTGACTTTAAAAACTCCAACCATCCAATGTATCAGCTATTGGGTCATGAAGTTCTTTACATGACTGTAGCATTGGTTCCACTGACATCTCATGATTTCTCCTGTGATTATCAACCAAAATGTGACCAAGCTTCCCTTTCAGAATCTGAGATGAATTAAATCATAAAGGTAGAGAATCAAATTGGATCAGTTCTTCCATTGTTTTAAACTTTGCCTCTTTGTTCAGCAGGTTCACTTCCACATCAACTGCAATATTTTGCATTTCTTCAAGGGTTGCAATGTCCCTTTCTCTTACTTGGAATTCCATGTCTTTCTTAAATGCATCCGAGTAGTGCAAGAGAGCTACTCCTGGTGGTGACCTTATATCAGCAGGCATTGAATGATACACCTTATTGAACCTGGCTGAAAAATATTGTATTGTCTCCCCTGGTTGTCTTTTTAAATGTGCGTACTCTTCTATGATAAGAAATACATTTCCCATGATTACCCATCGACCTAGGAAAACTTGCATTAATTGATGAAAATTTCTCATGCTAGCATCTGGAATATACTCAAACCAATTTTTAACTTTACCTTGCCATGGTAGGACAAACATCCTGATACATACATCATCTTCTTCCTTTACCAATGACTGCAATACACTGACCAAAGGATCATGGTAAACATGCAACATAATATCTTCTAGAATATTTGTAACAAGAAAACAAACTTCATTCCAAATTGTTGCTTTACTTGTGTTTTGAAACTGATTCTCTTCAAACAGCAAGGGAACAATTTTTTTTTCCTCATTATCCATAATAGTCGAGTGATCTGAGTGTTCTTTGTCATTATCTTTGTTACATAGAAGCTTGCAAGGGAGCTACAAACTCTCGTTAATTTTGGGTGAAGGAACATGATTTGTAAAAATCTGTTGTACTACTTCATTAACATCCAAGAAAGAAATTAATGATTGAGAAATTTTATGATTTTCTTCAAGGGTTGTAAATTGAGATAAGGTGCAACCTGAAAGAGAATATGAGAGACGGTCTTCATCATGCAAATCTAATTGGTCTTTAATTATTAAAGGAAACACTGCTTGTTGAAGATGTTCTTGTGGATCTAGAAAATTAAGCTTTGTTGTCTCTGTTTCCGAACCACCAAACTGTTGTTTATTTTTAGTGATGTCCTCAAGGAAGCACTCCAGCTCTTCCCCTTCTTCATGGAGGGTAAGCTCACCTCCCTCTTCTTCATAATAGGCTAGGAATTGGTTTTCTTGAGATTCTGTGATTTATTCAGGCCCCTCTTCGACCTCCCATTTTTGAGTGAAGAGATTCTCCATCTCCTCCCAGGTGCAAACTATGTTGTTAGCTAAATATTTGAACCATTTTCGAGCCTCCCCATCTAGTGACTAAATGAAGAGCCTCAGAAGCACATCGAGGTGTTATACATTTACATTTTCTGCCAAGGTGCATAAATTTTCAATGTGTCTCTGAGCAGGCATACTATCTTCCACTGTAAACCATGGCAACAACTCTAGATAGTCTTGTGACATACCATTTAGAGGTTGAGGGAGGGCCAAGGGGGAATACTTGTTCAAAAGGAAAGCCGACACAGCCATCTGATTTAGAGGTGGGGGTAGATGGTGGATCTCAATCTGGTGTGAGGCCTGGTGAAAGCCATGATTAATTCTGATTAGGACCATTTTACAGTGGAGTCGCCAAGGTTAGGAATACACAACTCCCAACCCTTCCTTCTCACTTGTATGAAGGGTGGAATTTATGTCGTCTCCTAGGGAAAATATTTTTGCATCCGTATCACCGGCAATGGCACCAAAAATATGTTGTAGCTCCTAGAGACATCCTTGAGTTACAAAAGACCATTGCCTAGGACATCTTGAAATTAGAGGTTAGATGTAGAAAATTTCAAGGGTGCCTTTGGAAAAATATGGATTAAAAGGATAATGATAGTGGTGGTTCAGGAATGATGAAGAATTTGGAGTTTGATTCATGTGAATCACCCTATACTTCGAGAGGGCTCAGGAGGCTGTATGGCTCGGTGGCTTTTCAAATGGGCCAAGTATGAAACAATGAGCAGAGGCTTTCAAAATATGTATAGGTGCTCAGAAGAAATGGAGGAGGAACCCACGAGAGACATGCTTAAAATTCTTAAGAATCTGTCTCTCGTGAACTCAGAGGAAGCAGATGTAAGTGGAATGTGACCAACAATAGCGATTCATGGAGCACAAATTAAGGGGGCACAACAATTTTAACAGATGAGCGTTAGTCATACACAAATTCATGAATAAAAATTCATACCACCAACAACTACATTACATGAATCATCAAAGCAGAAAAACGTTGAAAGATGATTATATATAAACAAGAGCTTACTAATAAACAAGAGAATACAGATACACAATACTCATTACTCCATATGGAATCCAAACAAACAATGCTATATATCATATTATGTTCAAAACATCTCTCCCAAATATGTGTCTCAAAGCGTAAAGGGCACAGTCATACAAAACTACAAAAAAAATTCTCCAAAATTTAGAACCCTTATTTGATCTCTAAACTCTCTACATATATATTTCTCCTTGAGGGTTTACGATCGAATAAAACTTCATGATCGAACCACACATGTGAAAATCAAAATATCATAACCAAATCTCACAGCGTGCATTAAGAAATCACTACCGTAATCAGAAAATCAAAATATAATCAGGTGAAATCGAGGCTTCAAAAGTGAAACATCATAATCAGATAGTAAAGGAAACGACATAGTTGGCCACGGAGGCCAAATCCTAGAACCTTCAAATGGGGCAGTGAGGAGTAGCTGTGAATAGGTGGGCAGTCTGGCTTCCATCACATGATTCCACCTGTCATCACAAGCCTCCTCTCCCTTATTCTCATGATTTCCATTAACCGTTATGAAAGGGGTGCTACATGTGCCTGGGTCTTTAGTGGGGAGTTCTTGGACAAACTTAATATACCATAGTTGTGTTTGTCCCACCAAAAACCCATGTTGTGTTTGACGTGAAAAACTAGAGACTGAGTTTTAGAGGGGGGCCTATCCGATCTGTAGTGTTGGATGGAAATGGTGGAAGTAATGGTGGAGTTAGCGGGAGTAATGGAGGTAACAACCCCTTTTCCTTTATAATCATGGAGCTAAAAGTGGGGCCAACAACATTAACACATAGTGGGATGGTTAACACTAAAAAGAGCGAGACAAAAGCCGTGGGAGGGCTTTAATGACATGGCAAGGAGGTGGGGCTGCCCTAAAATCACAATCGGGAGTTTGTTATTATGAGAAACAAGGGGTAAAGGTTGCGATTTTTTATTAGCAATATCACAAATTGAAAATTCAAAGATTATCGTAGGGCAAAATCATATCGCAAATTGCAACCGGGAGTCGGGGATCAGGACGGGTAACAATAATGAAGAAATGTGAAGTACGATGTGTGATGAGTGGAAGGTGACATGGCATGACGGAGGTGGGGCCGCCCAAAAATCATAATCGAGAGTCGAGAGTTTATTATTACGATAAATGGGAGGTAAAGGTTGCGATTTATGATTTTTGATATTGCAAATCGCAAAGTCAAATATTATCGCATGTCAAACTCATATCGTAAATTTCAATCGGGGCCAGGAGTGGTTCATCACAAATCGTGAATCAAAATTTCCATTGCAATCGGGGATTGGGGAATCAAGACAGGTGTTGTGAATAGTGGACAGTGAGATTTGCGATATGCGATGAGAGGAGAGGTGACATGGCAGAGAGAGTAGGTCCCATTTACATCGCAATCAGGGAAATGGTGTAGGAAAAGTTAACAAAAGTGTAAGTGCAATGCAGTTGGCGATGCAAAAAGGTAAGTGGGTACCAATAAAGGTTTAGAGCAGAGAGAAATTAATTATGAATGATAAATTTTCATGTGAAAAAGGTGAAAAGGGCTAAGGTTTTATCACATCGGGGGTTTTACGAAGGATTGAAATGGTAACATGTATGGAGATTTGTGATATGCCATCGGTGATTGAAGAAGGGACCCACACCAATGTTAAAAGCAAAGGTGATATTACATATACCATATGTGAAATATGATATATGTAATGGTTTGCGGGATATGACCAATGGTTTCTGGATCATAACACTTGGACAACAACTCTTTCCTCTTTTTACTGCGAGGTGTCCGCTCGACCTGTGCTTGAATTGCTTGGCCTTCACTTTAGCCATTCACACCTCATCCCTATGATTTTCTTATAGGGGCCACTTCTCCATCTTGTGTGCAGTCACAAGACAACATGAGCTCCATTTGGGGACAACATGTTGTTCTAAGTGTGTTGAGAACCTGCAGACCTGAATGTCTGTGCTTTATTGGGCGCATGGAGTCGCAAATGCATACTGTAAATTTGAACTGAAACTAAAATTGAGTTGAGCACTGCAAACTATCAAAACGGAAATCACTATTGCACCCTGAAAATATTGAGTGTTGAAATCTAAACCATGCTGAAACTGAAATCTGAAACACACTTGAACTGAAAAATGCAAAGCGATCTGAAACTCAAATTGGAAATATGCTCATAGCATTGAGCTTATTTGCACACCTACGTACCCTAATCTATTGTAATTACTGCTATTCTAAATGATACAATAATGTCAGTGTAGCCAAGCAAGAAATTTCTCTAATAACTTTTTTCTTTCACTTTTTTTCACCAAACTCAGGAACAAACCTATTAATGGTATTTGATAGAAATTCCCAACCTAATCTTCATTGCAAGGAGCTTGGTAAACCTGAACAAAAACATAAATTATAAAAAGGTATGGTGGATTTGTGATGAATAATTTCTCAATATATATAGCCACAGGATCAAGATACACTTGACCTATTTTTGGATATGCTGACCCAATTGATGCAACCTCATAACTTGGTAGTGCACATGTGTTCTCCATGTCTTCAAACAACTTGAAACATATTTTCATTTTATTTGATGAATTTTGTGTCAATACTTCTACTAAACCAAACAATAGCAAATACTTTCTGATCATATCCATATCATAGCAGCTTATTAAGTTATTACGTGTACATGAAAACTGACTTTGAAAACTCCAACCATACAACATATCAGCTATTGGGGCATGAAGTGCTTTAGATAACTATAGCATTGGTTCCAATGAAATCTCATGATTTCTCCTGTGATTATCAACTAAAAGGTGACCAAGATTCCCTTTCAAAATCTGAGATGAATTAAGCATAAACGTAGAGGATCAACCTGGATCAATTCTTCCTCTATTTTAAACTTTGCCTCTCTATTCAGCAGGTTCACTTCCACATCAACTTCAATATTTTTCATTCCTTCAAGGGTTTCAATGTCCCTTTCTCTTACTTGGAATTCCATCTCTGGATTAAGGGCATCTAGGTAGTGCAAGAGAGCTACTCCTAGGGGTGGCCTTATATCAGCAGGCATTGAATGATACACCTTATTGAACCTCGCTAAAAAATGTTGTATTGTGTCCCCTGGCTATATTTTTAAATTTTGATACTCTTCTATGATAAGAAACACATTTCCCATAATTACCCATCGACCTATGAAAATTGCATGAATTGATGAAAATTTCTCATGCTAGCAGCTAGAAGTTTCTCAAACCAATTTTTAACTTTACCTTGCTATGGTAGGAAAAACATCCTGATACATACACCATCTTCTTCCTTTACTAATGATTGCAATACACTGACCAAAGGATCATGGTAAACATGCAACATAAGATCTTCTAGAAGATTTGTTACAGGAAAACAAACCTCATTCCAAATCGCTTCTTTACTTTTGTGTTGAAACTGATTCTCTTCAAACAGCAAGGGAAAAAATTGTTTTTCCTCATTATCCACGGTAGTCAAGTGATCTGAGTGTTCCTTATCATTCTCTTTGTCACACAGAAGCTTGCAAGGGAGCTGCAAACTCTTGTAAATTTCGGGTGAAGGAACATGATTTGTAACAATTTATTGTACTACTTCATTAACATCCTGTAGAAATTTGAATAACTGATATATTATTCACCGAGATTCTCCTGATCACACACTATTTTAGCTTCATGCATAATACAAAATCTCTTCTACTATTGATCATCACATGCGGAAATAAAATCAATTGCATGCATACATTAAAACCACAAACAATCACACATATGAACACAGTATTTAATGGGAAAGCTTAAAGCTGAAAACCCAAACTATCTGTATATTATATGTCATGGAGATCATGTAAAAATCATAGTACAAAGCTCCTCACAAGCTCTCATGCACACCCTCAATTGCTACACACTATCAAGCTAGATCTAGCAAAACACATGCTCCAATCTTTTGCCACTTGATAGCCAGCCTCTATTGCGTAATTAATGCTATGGAATGGCTTCATTAAATAGATAAACCACCTGGCTTGAACTGCGCAATCCTCATGGGCTACTCCACCTATTTGTGTGTTGCAAATAGCAATTGTATAGTCACAACTGATAGTTAACCTACTCTTTCACCTATTTCTACACTGGTCTCCACTGAAACTTTCCATGCACTGAACTTAACTGATGCATTCTTTAGTTGATTTATGAGTTTATAATTAGTGAATTAATTAATAATTAATTCACACCACTCTCACTAATTATATCAATTAGTTAAACTGAATACAAATAGCTCAACTATGTTTAGATTAGTTAAACTGAATACAACTCCACTAACTTCCTCAATCAACTCCACCAAACTCTGTCACATGAGTTCTAACTGAAGTATCCATGCAATAGCTCCACTTAACCCTCAGGAATAGCGTAATTCATTCTGTCAGCTCCTGTGCCACATCTGTGCACTTAACTGAAGTGCTCCAAGAGAATAAGATAATGTTTAGAGTCCAAATATTATTAAGAGCTAATAATATTCGACGTATCTATTTTTAGACTGGCAATCTAAAAATAGATTCCGCCCAATATGTCTAAAAATAGAAGTCCATCTATTTTTTCCAACTTGACCAACCATCCACAAATAGCATCCTGCAACTCATGGAACATGATCCATATGTCTAAAAATAGACATAGTCTAAAAATAGACTTTGCGCCAAAAATAGCCTGCGGGCCCACTTAGTGAAGGCGACTCCTTTCCACTAAGCTCATCATCTTGTTGCAATCTCAACACTCCCTCTCAACAAGATATGGATTATCTGTAACCCCTATGTACACCTTAGGTATTCTAATTTTCTCCTGGTGGCGCCTTCGTCAGAATATCAGCATCCTGATCCTCAGTAGGAATGTATGAAAGTAACATGATTCTCCGCTGCACACAATCTCTGATATGATGATACCGGATGTCAATGTGTTTAGATCTATCATGAAATACTGGATTAACCGAGAGTTTGATGCAACTCTTATTATCACAATAAATCACAGTAGGCTCTAAGTGTGAACCGAACAACCCGACCAGGATCTTCCTCATCCATATAGCCTCGCATGCAGCCAAAATCGCTGCCATATACTCGGCCTCTGCTGAACTGAGTGCCACGGATCTCTGCTTCCTGTTGTACCAAGAAACTATTGTCGACCCGATATTGAAAATCCCTCCGGATGTGCTCTTCACCGTCTGGCTGGCTTCTGCCCAATGCGCATCCGTCGTACCAACTTCACCTCATTCGGCTGTCTGGCTGCCACAATCCATATCCAGGTGTGCCCTCGGATATCTCCAATACGCATGCTTCCCCGCCTTCCAAAGAGCTTGGTAGGCTTAACCATAACATGAAAGTTGGTTAAACGCAACATATGTGTCGGGTCGTCGTGACCGAATGTGAGCCCCACCAGGCGCCCGATAGCGGTGGCATCCACTACCTACGCTGAAGTAGCATCTCTTCTCTAACCACCCGGAAGAGGGTATCAGCAGGGCTTGCGACTATGCATGTTTACATGTCCCGGTATCTCAGGCATACTTAGCATACTTGCCTTGAAAACAAAAATCCATCACTACAACATGGAAATTTCCAATCCCAGGAAATAATGAAGAAGGCCCAAGTCCTTCATCTCAAACTCCTTTGCAAGATCCTCCTTGCATGAGAGTATCAACAGCTCATCACCTATCAAAATCAAATCATCTACATAAAGTACAATGATCAGCAATTTACCCTCCACCACAATCTGGTATAGGTTAGGATCCGCCTCACTCTTGGAGAATCCAAGTCCGATGAAATAATTATTTATCCATGTGTACCAAGCACGAGGTGCTTGTTTCAACCCATACAGCGCTCTCTTGAGCCTGCACACATGCGACTCATTGCTGAAGATCTCAAAACCTTCGGGCTGCTCTATGTACACTCCTCCTCAATGACCACGTTGAGGAACGCAGTCTTCACATCCATCTGATGAATGTGCCACCCCATCTACACTGAGAGAGCAAGAATCGTCCGTATGGAAGAATACCTTGCGACAGGTGCAAAGGTATCCTCATAATTGATCCCCTCTATCTATGAAAAGCCTCGGGAAAAAAATCTTACCTTGTACTTCTCCACACTCTCGTCAGCTGCCTGCTTCACTTTGTAGATCCATCTCGAACCCACCACTGATTTCCCTTCCGGTCTCAGGACAATCTCCCATGCACTGTTTCTGACAATCGAATCATACTCTTCCACCATGGCATCTACCCATGTGGGATCCTCCATAGCTTCCTCAAAAGAGGATGGCTCTGTCATGATACACTTGCTCACAAGAGCCATGTATCCAGTGTACTGATCAGGTGACTGTCTTTATATGCGCTGTGATGTAGGTGCTCCTACAACCTTCTCAACATCTTGAGCCAGTCGCTCAGCTTCTGTAGTGCGCTTCCGCCCTCTGATGGTTGGCGCTGCCTGAGTGGTCTCTTCCACTCCATGAACCTCATATTGTGGTTGATCCACATCTTGAGACTCATCCTTAGGAACTAATAGCTCCTCCTGTGCGTGCAAGTGTGGCTCCCTCTCAAGTGAACACTTCATGGCTTTCTCCTCCTGAAATTTGATATCCCGTCGCACAACAGTCTTGCGACTGTCTAGAAAATACACACGATAGTTTTGGGGCGTATCAGTGTACCCCACAAATATCCCAACCTCCGCAGTTGGCTCTAGCTTCTTTCTGGCATCCTTTGTCACATGAATGTAAACAGGTGAACCAAAAATCCTCAAATGGGAAATATTGGGCTTCTTACTAGAAAACGCCTCCTCGAGTGTACTCTTGCCAAGTATCCTGTGAGGACAACGGTTCTACACATATACTGTAGTATTGCATGCCTCCACGCACAAGTGAATGGGTAGGCCCTGATCATGCAACATCGCCCATGCAGCACCCACAATCGTTTTGTTCTTCCGCTCAGCAAACCCGTTCTGCTGTGGGTTATGAGGTGCTATGAGCTCTCTTCGAATTCCTTCTGCACTGCAAAAGTCCTTGAATTCGCCAGAGATGAATTCACCACCATTGTCGCTCCTAAGAGCCTTCTGCTTCGTTCTTTCTCAACGGTGCTTTAAACTCACAGAACTTCGCGAATGTATCGCTCTTCTTCTGCATGAAAAAGATCCAGCACTTTCGAGAGAAATCATCAACAAAGATCACATAATACTTGTGCTTTGCTGTCGAAGCAACTGAGAAAGGACCACACACGTCTGTGTGAACTCTCTCAAGGATCGTCGTGGCCCGACTATCCTTCTCGTGAAAGGTGGCTTTCACATACTTCCCTAAAGTACACCCCTTGCACTGATCTGACTGCGCAAGGGTGCCCTTAGGAAAGCCCGATGAAAATCTGTTGCGGTATCTTCAAAGCTCCATGGTGAAGGGTGGCCCAATCTCCCGGTGCCACAACTCACCATCATCAAAACTCACCACTCCTTGCCTTGCCATTGTTGCTGGCGGCCATCTACACCACTGTTGATAAAGGTTCCTCTCGCATAGTACTACAAGGTCTCTTTGCCCGATTTGCCCGCTTACTCAATGAGAAAAGCCTTTCCCTCGCTAAAGACAACATCATATCCCTTGTCTTCTAACATCACCACAGAGATAAGATTCTTCTTCAATCCTGGAACATGCATCACTTCCTTCAATCTGAAGGGTTTACTAGACTCCCTTTCAAAGGAAATGGTACCGATACTGGTCACACTGTATCTACCATCATCGCCCATCTCAATGTGCACTCCAAGATCTTTCTCATCTAAATCAGTAAACAAATCTCGATCTCCTGTCATGTGAAAAGACACACTACTGTCCAGAAACCACACTTATCCCATCACACTTGAAACCAAGCATGCGACCAGCAAAAAATCTAGCTCAAACTGCGAGGCTAAGGCCTCTCCAGCTGCAGATCCAGCAGCCTACTTATTTTTCTTCTTCTGTGGACAACTGGTGGCGTAATGTCTGTGTTGGTGACAGTGAAAGCACTTCACCTTGGACATGTCCTGCTTCTTTCCTTTCTCACCAGATTGAGAAGCTTTCTTGCTCTTCCCCTTCTTTTCTTTGGAAACCAAAGCGCAATTCTCTTCATCAGAGTTCTTTGATGAAGATCCATCCCTGGTACTTCGCCTTATCTCCTTTTGCACAAGAGCCGACCAAAGTTGCTCCCATCCTGGAAATTTCTCCTGACCATTGACAGAGTCTTGATAAGAGTGCCAACTCTTCAGAAGCCCAAGGAGAGCCAAGCTCACCAAGTCCTCGTCATCAATAGTCACCCCCATACTTCCCAGCTCATCCCTGCATTGGATGAACTTCGTGAGGTACTTGGGCATACTGTCGCCTTTCTCCATCTTTATGTTTCTAAGTCTATCCTTGAGCGCCAACTTCCTTTGGTCGTTCTTGCTTTGGAATAAATCTGTCAAGGCTTTCCACAT
This sequence comes from Pinus albicaulis, assembly GCA_034641835.2. Taxonomy (NCBI): domain Eukaryota; kingdom Viridiplantae; phylum Streptophyta; class Pinopsida; order Pinales; family Pinaceae; genus Pinus; species Pinus albicaulis. Next base: position 125,277 of record JAXQQM020059080.1, read on the forward strand.
CAAGAATGGAGAAGCCTTACCATGAAGGCTGGACACTATGTGACAGGGATAATTTTAGGGGCGAATTTTAGCCCAAAGGCAAATTTTAAGGGATTTTAAATTTTATTAGGGCGAATTTTTTATATAAAACCCATTTTTTATAGTTTAATAAAGTTAGCCCAAAAAATATTTTAAAAATAATTAATTATTTAACATTAGCCCACCAAAAAAAGGGCGCACAAAACAGGAAACATGAAATTCGCCCCCGATTTTCCAGGTTTCCATGGCATTCGCCCCCGATTTTCCCGATTTCTATGGCATTCGCCCCATTTTTTCAGTTTTCAGTGGTTCAGAGAGGTGGCTAGGCTTTGTGCACACCGATTTTCTAAGTTTTTGCTGGCTGAGGCCGACTCTCTCTGGTCCGTCTGTCTCTGGTCCGTTAACACATTCACACACCTCCACACCTGGTTATCGCTCCAGCACTCACATCTCACCACAGCATAACAGTCCCCTCTCATACCTCATGCCCCCTAAGCTAACTCTCCCAACTCCCCACTACACCGTCCACAACTTTCGGCCCCCATCCCTTACACAGCTCTGCGCCCTATCTTGCCCGACCGCTCTCCCTAACCTCTGCATCGAATGCTATCACTCCACCTGCGGCCTCACAATGAGCTCCCTCTTCTCTTACAACTCTCCCTACGCGGCCCTCATTGCTCACCCCACACCCATTACTCACACAATACGCTCTACCATAGTTTGTATATAGCAGAGATCTGAGATACACTTCGAAAGAGATGGTGTTGTGGGAGATAACAATGTTCGGCCTCAAGCGCATGCACAAACTCGCTTTCAGACTCCAACGCCGACTAATAACATAGAGGCACAGTGCTTTTTTCCAATTTGTTCAGCGGTATGCACCTCCCTTCCCTGTTCAGCAGTATGCACCTTCCTTCTCTTTCTCGATTTCAAAATCTCTGTTTCAAGATAACATTGATAAGTATTTCTGAAATTAAAGATTCACTAGTCCATATCCTAGGCCAGATTCACTAGTCCACTCACTAGCACGTCCTTTGCCATTTTTTGTGCTGATATTCTCAGGTTTTGATGCCCATGAAGCACTTTGGCTACGAGGACTCCAAGGAGCATCCAGTTCATATCTTTGGTCCCTTTCAGTACTCTTCCGTAAAGCCATAAAGCCGATTCAATATCTGGTTGAGATTCAATATCTGATTTACGTAAAGTCGTAGCTCCTAATTCATACTCTGATAACTGCTTTGATTCCTGTGCAGAAGCAAGATGCTCTTCTAGGTTTTTCACCATTTCTTCAGACCGAGTAAGTTGGTCTTGCATGTGTTCAAGTTTCTCTTTGGTTGCAGCCAGTGCAGTTTCTAGATTAGTATTCTTGGTCTCCAATCGCACAAGCTCCTTCTCTATATCTGATTTATGTGAAGCCAGAGTTCCTAATTCATACTCTAATGAACGCTTTGATTCCTATGCAGAAGCCAGCTACACTTGCAGGTTTGCCACCATTTGTTCAGACTCAGTGAGTTGGCCTTGCGTGTGCTCAAGTTTCACTCTGGTTTTAGCCAGGATACTCTCTAGATTATCTTTCTGGGTCTTCAATTGCATAAAATCCTCCTCTAAATCTGCATATCCGTGTACATGGGTTTTCAACTCAGTTTCCAATGCTGATTTTTCAACTTGAATGCTATTAAGCTTCTGAATTATGCCAAAATTTCCATTTGGCAAGGGAAATTGAAGGTTATTATTACTTTCTTGTCCCGAAAGACTCTCTTTACTAGACCAATTATTGCGGAAACTAAAGCGGATCATGTCAGATGTTTGACTTTCGAAGTCAGTGGCTTCATTTTGTGAAATTTCATCATAATCATGTGCAGAAATTGTCCTAACTAGGGATAAGAAGGCTATTAGCTCAATAATTAACTGTACGACTTTTGCTTTTCCAAGTAAAAATCGATCCACTAGTTCAGCAAACTCTAGAATTCTCGCATCTAGCTTATGAATTTCAGAAGCTCTGAACTGTGTATTTCCAAGCTGTTGAGTTATAAATTTTACAAAGTTGACAACACTAGAAATAACAGTTTCCAACTCTACTTCAATAACACGAATTTTACTTCCAGGATCAGAAAGAGAAGTCGATTCTACATTCATTAAAGGTCTACTGCAAACATAAGGATCAATTGCACTTTCATCAACTACTGTTGCATTTCTTACATCCTCCAATACCTTGTGCAAGTCTGCACCCTCAGCTTCAGTCTCGAGGATTACATCAAGCTTATCTTGAAGACTAACTAAAGCAGATTCATTCAAACCATTTTTAGCTTGCAAAGCAGTCAATTTTTCTTGCACAGAAGTTAGCTTTTTAACCAAATCAGAGCATTCCCGATTGGCAGCTAGAAGCTCCAGCTCTCTTTGTGCAAGAGTTTCTTCCAAGGAAGCCTTGTCTCCTTGAACAGATGAAGCACTTAAATGTCCTACAACATTCTTCTCAATCAATTTATCCACTTTTTCTATTCCTATCTCACTCAATCTAGCGAAAGGCATGGAGGCCAATTTCTCCATTTGAAGAAAATCATCCATCAAGTCAACCTTGGATGCATCACTAAGCTTTTCAATTTTGCCAGAAACTTTTTCTTTTTTAAACTGATCCAGTTCTGCAATCAAGGCGGAGGCCCATGACTCTGCACTAGGATCACCATCATTCCCATCTTCAAAAATTGAGGTCATCCTTGGTGGATTGCTTGTACTTCCACTTCTTGATCCTTCTAAATGCAACTCAAGAGTAGGTTTCTGTCATTGTCCCATCAAGGATTCTAACTGTTCCTCAACACTGGAAAGTTTGGCAGCTGTTCTAGCACACATAACTCTAGAAGCCTTAAGCTCACTGTCTCGCTTTAATAAAGTGTCTTTTAACATCTTTGATTTTTCCTCCATTGCTAACAGGCGTTCTGTAAGATATTCAATCTCTTTCTGAGCATGTTCCCAGTGACTATCATTTGAGAAATCTGTAGAAGAAATAGGTGAAGTGGCCCCCCTACCAAGAGACTTCCTAAATTTCACTTCCGCAGCTTCCTTTCCAGTTGTCTCTACTTCAAGTTTCATTTGAGCAAGCAAAGCAGGCCCTGGTAACCTTTTGCGCACTAGACCCCTCAGTCTCTGGCACTCAGCCTCCAACTTAGCAGTTTTTTTAACAGTTTCTGAATGTTGCTTGTTCACTGCCTCTACAGATTTCTTACATAGGTCCCTTTCATCAATTATTGAGTCCATTTCCTTACTGAGTGATTGAAGCTTGTATTTCAGGGTAGTATTTTCACTTTCTAATGATTCAAGATTCACCTGAAGAACTTTTATCTCAGCCTCAGCTTGATTTTTTGCTTCATGTATTTCCATTAACTTTGAACTTTCTTGCAGAGAATTAACCATTGTATTATGCTTTGTTTTTTCCTCAAGTAACAGCTGATCCAATTCAACTATTCTGGCATCAAGCTCAAACTTCATTTTGTCCCATTCTATGGCCTTTTTCGCCACAGCCTTATGAATTTTCTCCTCATTTTCCTCTCTTACTTGCCGAAGCTGCCTCATGCATTCTTTCAAAGCACCATCCAAATGGCTAACTTGATCTTCAAGTGCAAGCTTTTGCTGCGTTACGGTATCAAACTGTTGCTTTAAAGCCATTGCTTCTGTTTCAGCCTTCTCCCAACCTAAAAGAAATACAATTGACTTCATCATATTAATAGAAGAGATGACGTTATAGAATGACTTCATTCTATTCTAAGACCAAAGGAAAATTAAATATGGTCTTGAAAGTACTAAGAATTAGAAATCTCAAAACTACAAGTTATATTTGCCAGATTTTCCAAAGGGAATCCCACATCATAGGATACAATATAGTTGCAACTAAATATGTGCCATATAAATGATGAATGAAATCCCCATGCTGATCTAATAAATTCAAGAGGAAACAAAGGCTACCTGACACAGCTTCTTCTGCTACTTTGGCATGTTGCTTCACCAAATTATCCTTGGCAGTATTGTCTGAAAGGACCAGCGACAGCTTTTCATTCAAACTCTTTAGCTTCTCCTCTGACTGTTGCCACACCATCATTGCTTCTTCTGACATGTGGGCATGATTTGCAGCAGCTATGGAAGTGTCCTGTTGGATATGAAATCAGCTATGCAGTCAAAATAATGGCATGGCTGCTTACAAATAATAAATCACGCTAACTGGAAAAAAGTAGAGATCTAATACAGAATGCCAAGTATAAATGGCAACTTGGTGCCATGGACTAGCTTTTCAGTTGTCTCAAAAAAAAAATGCATTTCAATAAATGGTATGGCCACATACAAAGGAAAGGATATGTCTTATGATAATGCAAGCTTGAACATATCATACAATCCTTTCCTCTTCAGGCTGAAATGCAAAATCAAAAACACAAACTAGACCCACAACAACACTGTTGTGCAAAAGTATAAAATACTAAAGGCAGAAATATTTGATTTGGTACAAATTTCAAATAATCCAAGGAAAAATTTATTTGTCTTTCCTTCTGCTTCTACCATTTAGTTCCATCTTCTTTCCCAAATATTTGGTTAGGTTCAGGCTAGAATAACATCAAGTTCATTTTAATTAGGATGGAGTCCGCCTTGACCGGGTAAGACCCCAACACGAATTTACTTAACCTTTAACATTGAGGTTTGTCGACTGGTTAGTATAGAGATTTCACCATGGATATAGATTCTGTACACAAAATAGAACAAAGTATAGATATCATCTAGGTCATAATCTGTTTACTCCATCACTAACATATTAGATAAATCATAATACTTAGAATCTTCTGACAGATCTAACCATTCTTTCCTGTAGTCTATTTTTCATAACCTGACATCTTCATACCATCTCCATTTTGTTCTCACGTCATCTCTTTATCACACAAACGAATTCAACTCTTCATGGTACAGACCCATTCGTCTTATATATGTTTACTTAATCCATTATTTACAACAGTTAATTACTATTAATGATACCAACAAAATCATATCACCCCTAAATCCACTCTCCCAGCTCTTGATCAAAACTTTATAAGCTATGTTAAGCCATTGACTTGAGCTTCTAAGTCAAACTTTATGCTTACATCGAGACAATACAATACAATGTCAATCTGCATCTCCACAATTCAATATATAGTCAATCCAATCAGCATAAAACACTCCAATTCAACGAGTTTTCAATCTACTTGTTTGATGACAACCTATGTTAATAATAGATTATAATATATATACTTGTATAATGTCATCCTATACTAGCCTTAGTCACTATGACCTGCATGTAGTTGTCACTCTCTTATACTATGTGCTTATCTATCCCAATCCTGGTTCAATCCTCCTTGCGCTCAGTTTATGATTGCATATTAACCAACCAGTCAAGAATCCAAGATTTTTCTGGTTCAAAATTCAAATATACAACTAAAAAGTAAAAAATATGCAAGACACAAAAACTCTTGGGTACAATTACACAATTTTATGCCTAGATAGGTTAGCATTTGGCCTTAATCCCAAGATTTTTTTCACTCTCAGAGAAGTTCTATAGCCAAGTTTGAATGGCTATAAGTTTATGCAATTCCCTCATCAATTTTGTTCACAATGGCAAGCTGATCATTATTCATTCCCTGAGCACTTACTTGGCACATTGCATCCATAGCATCTAGGAAGCCTTGTTTGAAAGCAAATCTCAAAGTCCCTCAAGCATTACCTGATGACAATAGCTACTAGTATCCACTTCTCATAACTCAGCAAATAGTGAAACAAAAGGGTAAAATGCATACTGAAAAATTTCAATGCAGAGTAAAAAATAAGAAAAGAAATTTCTCAAAGTGAACAATGATTTTTTCAGCACTTATAGGTGGTAAATATTAAATATTGAATACCTGTCTCTACCTGTCTCTACCAGCAGGTGGTAAATATTGAATAGCTGGAAAGTTTGGCAGCTGAGCTATTCTAGCACACATAACTCCAGAAGCCTTAAGCTCACTGTCTCACTTTAATAAAGTGTCTTTTAACATCTTGGATTTTTCCTCCATTGCTAACAGGCGTTCTGTAAGATATTCAATCTCTTTCTGAGCATGTTCCCGGTGACTATCATTTGAAAACTCTGTAGAAGAAATAGTTGAAGTGGCCCCCCTACCAAGAGACTTCCTAAATTTCACTTCCCCATCTTCCTTTCCAGCTGTCTCTACTTCAAGTTTCATTTGAGCAAGCGAAGCAGGCCCTGGTAACCTTTTGCGCACTAGACCCCTCAGTCTCTGGCACTCAGCCTCCAACTTAGCAGTTTTTTTAACAGTTTCTGAATGTTGCTTGTTCGTTGCCTCTGCAGATTTCTTACATAGGTCCCTTTCATCAATTACTGAGTCCATTTCCTTACTGAGTGATTGAAGCTTGTATTTCAGGGCAGTATTTTCACTTTCTAATGATTCAAGCTTCACCTGAAGAACTTTGATCTCAGCCTCAGCTTGATTTTTTGCTTCATGTATTTCCATTAACTTTGAACTTTCTTGCATAGAATTACCCATTGTATTATGCTTTGTTTTTTCCTCAAGTAACAGCTGATCCAATTCAACTATTCTGGCATCAAGCTCAAACTTCATTTTCCCTTTCAATGGATGTGCTGATCACGAATTCGAGCTTTTCCATAAAATGCAAATGGAAGATGTGCGACCTCACTCTGCTACCTTGGTGAATGTACTATCAGCATGCAGTCGTTTACCTGCTTTGCACCAAGGGAAGTGGATCCATGATTACATAATTAGAAGTGGACTAGAGTCAAGTGTTTCTATAAGTAATTCTGTTGTAGCCATGTATGCAAAATGTGGATATGTAAATATAGCACAACAGTTATTCGATTTATTATCTCAAAGAGATTTAGTCACATGGAATGTAATAATTGTTGGGAATGTGCAGAATGGGCATGCCAAAGAAGCTTTGGTACTTTTTCATCAAATGCAATTAGTAGATACAAAACCTAATTTATTCATGATGCTGAGTGTGCTCCCAGCTTGTGTTGATCTACCAGCTCTGCAACAAGGTAACCGGATCCATAATTTGATAATTAGAAATGGGCTTGAGGCATATGTTTTGTGATGACTGCCCTCATAGACATGTATGCCAAATGTGGGAACATAGATGCTGCAAAGCATTTGTTTGAGAAAATGACTAGACGAGATGTCATCTATTGGAGTACAATGATTGCAGGGTATGGAATGCATGGCCTATAAAAGGATTCCCTTGGAATTTTTGTTCAAATGCAACAATCAGGCTTGAAGCCAAATCACATCACTTTCGTTGGTGTTTTATCTGCATGCACTCATGCAGGTCTTGTGGATGAGGTTTGGTGATACTTCAATTGCATGAGTGGAGATTTTTCTCTCACACCTAGGCTAGAGCACTATGCTTGCATGGTTGATATTCTTGGTCGTGCTGGCCGATTAGATGAGGTGGAGCACATTATAAAAAATATGCCAATAGAACTTGATAGTGAGGTATGAGGGACTTTACTTTCTGCTTGCAGTGCTCACTACAATGTAGATTTGGCAGAGCGTGTGTCAAAAAACCTTCTCAAGTTAGAGCCTGAAAATGCTGGAATTTATGTGTTTCTTGCAAACATATATGATGTAGCTGGAAGGTGGGAGAATGTAAGCAAGGTAAGAGCAATGTTAAAAGACAACAGGTTGAAAAATAATCCAGGATGCAGCTGGATTGAGATCAAGAAAAGGGTTCATGTATTCATAGTTGGAGACTGAGCATGCCCATAAACAGAGAAAATATGTTTTATGCTAGATAGTCTGGCTGAACAGATGGATGATGCAATGTATGCTCTTGGATCTAGGATTTCACTCCATGGACTGGATAAGGAGGAGAAGGAAAGCATCCTCTGTAACCACAGTTCAAAGTTGGACATATGAAATTTGGTTTTTATAATATCAAGACTGAGGCACCTATCATGATTGCCAAGAACGACATTTTTCGTGGTGTCTATCAAATGAATCTCCAATATTGTGATGATAGAGATGCGAACCGCTCTAGAATTTTAGATATCGACAATACTCTCATGGCGGTTTCTGGTATTGCTGCTAAAACCAAGCAGCGAGCATCTGCTTATTCCATTGCTTTGCACCCTATCTAAGAATTATTCTTTTTGCTAAGACAACATAGCACTCTGGAATTTAGAGGTGTTGTATTTAACCTAAGGGGAATCAATTCTTGTAAAAGTTTGTCACTGCAATCATGATGCTATGTTCTTTAAAATTCACACAGTCAATGTAGGAGAAATAATGAAATCTTATGAGGAGAAAATTGAAAATTGAACTTGTAAGGAAGTCCTCTTGAAATAATTGAAAGTTTTGTTAATGTCTTGCAAAATTTCATATGAGAAAAATGTTGTGAACTGGAGGCTTACTATTGAATCTGGATTTTGAATCAATTTCCAAACTAGGTTAATTTATCTTTGTTTGGACTTCGACTATTCCTTCCAACCCCTTTAACTATCAATGTTGTGGCATCATCGTAGGTTCTAAATATCAACCTTCAATGTGAGCATAGTTGAGTTAAACAACAACAACACTATAAGTATATGCTTTCGATTAATTAGATATCAAATAGATTTGAACAGAGGACTTAGGCAATGTGTTTAACCTGAAAATTTCAGAGCATTCACATAAAATGTAGTGTAAAAAATAGATATATCTTGAGAAATATCTCTTGTTAATTAAAAAAATAGAGAGCTATGTTCACTTGCCTCTTGAAGGGGTGACCTCCTAAAACAATGTTTCAAATACAATAACAATCCTTGACAAAGCATTACATAACCTTCTACTCAATATATAGCTATCCATGGGTTAAAGTTAACTACCTATGGAATTAATTATAATGAGGGCCAACTAACTAATTTGGGCCTTATTAATTAAAAAACCCCTTTATTTTACAATGCTATTAACTAACTAGTTAATAGGCATTATTCAAGGAAGGTGGCTTTATATATTAATAAAGTCTCTAAGGGGGTTGGGGTAGGACCCTAACATGCCCTCCCCCTTCGAAAGCAACATGGTCTTAAAGGAAAATTATTGTAGAATCATTGTTGGTTATCATGTGGCATCTTCTGGTTGCATATCTTTCCATTGAGTCAATACTTTTTTGATCGTGCACTAGAGCAATTGATGCTCTATGCTATCCAATATTGCTTATGGATGGAGCCAAATGGAGTCTTCTTCATCAAATTCTGATAGCTTGGTCTACACTTTGCAATTTAGAATTATTGTTGGTTCTCATGTACCTTCAGTAGTATTCAAAAATGTAGAATGGAGTCTATATAACGAATCATGAAAAAAGGATCCATAAATCAGAAAGAAGAAACAACAGTTCTTACATGACCATAGGACTTGGTTATCAAGTAGAAAATCTAGAGCCAGCAACAAGAAACAATAAACTGAGTGGATGAAGGATGAAGAAAGAAACCAAAATTGAGTGGGAGTAAGTTGTAACTTGTCCCAAAATGCTGGGTGTGGACCTATTTCAAATTTGACTAAAATAATTTTAATCAGGAAAAAATATAGCAGAAAAACAGGAAGAACACAAAACCATGCCTAGGCTAGATGAAGTTATATTAACCCAGTACAGGGCAAACTCAATTTTAATATATCATATTTTCATGTGAGAAACAATTACCTACATCCACGATGCTAAAACAGGACACACGGTAATACTTGCCACATGTTGTTCCCACATAAGCTCTTAAATATCGAGGTTGAAAGTGTTGTTCTTGGGTATGCTACTAGAACATTTTACATTTCCATTAATCCATAATGAACTCATGGTAAATTGGTCAAATAAAATTCACTATTTAAACTAATCATTGAAATTGATCATTGCTTATGAAGATGGAATGTGAATGCTCTAGAAACACTTTTATTGGTATAATTATGTTTGGTACATGATCCACTTGGTGAATGAATGATATATAGTTTTTCAATGTGGGAGCATAACTCGTGATTTATTTATGATCATTACCTTGTTATTATATCTGTTTTCAACCCCATTGTACCTTGTATGTTAGTTAAATTTCATGGTGGATAAGAACATTAGGGACATCTATTTATGGAAATTCATAATGTATAAAATTTTTAGCAGGATCACCTTTCGTTACAAGCAAGTTATCAAGGATTCGAGATCTTTAACTGTTCAATAAAATAGTTTTTCCCAAACTCCCCAAGTGTCACTTCCCACTGCCTCTCCACATGACCAGATATGAGTATAGACTGAGATTTCCCACATATTTGAGCCACGAAAGGATAAAGACCAAAGTCTATTGTCCGAGATGAGCTAAGTAGTTATGTCTGGAAGTAAGTCACTGCATATTTTTAGTATAATCCCTCCACGGATCGAGTCTAGGGATATTATAGATCCACTAAACTGAGTTGCAGTGATCCTTCACACACATCTAAGTTGTGAGATGACACAGTCTTGAAACCAATCTTGATTGGTCTGAGGTGTAAGGAATTGTTTTGAGGTCTGTAAAATTATACCAGTAGAACACTGATTTTGACGTATGCATGTGCCAACTCTCCCCTTCACTGCACCTCTTCTATAACATTGTTTCACCTCCTCTGTTCTAACAGAATCTAAATTGTTGCTATTGTTGGTGCACCTCTGTTGCTGAACATGAACACTGTCAGAGCAACAAGGTAATAAAACTCGAAAACTCCCACTTTAAAAGTGTTCTCCACCAAGGCAATATACTATTACAAAACCTTGAACCCCCTATCTGCTAAGGGAAACATCATCACATTGGCCATCTGTGAACCTAAAGAAATATAACCTTTGACCACTACTCCCTTCTATACTCTAAAATATCTTTAGAATCTTCAAAGTGTGCATTCCTTGTTCAAGGAAGATTTCATCAACAACCCACCATTCTCTAACATTGTTGCACCTCCTCATTTCTAGCAGAATCTAAATTGTTGCTATTGCTAGTGTGCTTCTATTTTTCACATGAACATTGTCAGAGCATCAAGGTATGCAAACTCTAAAACTCCCTCTTTAAAAGTGTTCTTCACCTTGTTGCAAGATAACCTTGTTCAAGAGTTCCTATAATTACATTTTCAATAATAGATGACACAATGAACTTGGGACAATTTGAAAGGAATGGTCCAATATTGTGTATGCCCATCTTTTGACTAGGGAACTAGAATGTAGAACCAATGTTAATAAAGAAGGGTGATCATAAGAGATCTAAATCTGTAGAAGCCCAAGTATGTAGATGTAGATAAGGCAAATGCTTGCCTCTAGAGCAAGACTCCTAGATCCTTTACACATTTTTCATAAAGGTGTAGAGCCCCTTTTATATTGATAGATTACAAATGATAGATCACAAGTTCACCTATAATATTATATAATCACCTTAATGAGCCTAGAGAGATGTATTCAACTAACAATGTAGAGGGTTCAATTGGTATTGTTCGATGTTACTGTTGTTTCTCTTAGTTCTTGAGTTGTTAAGTGTAATTTGTATTATGTTTAGAACTACTTCTGTTTCTGCTATGAGATTATTGGGGAAGTGAACATAACAATTCACTTCACAAGAACATCATGAACTATATAAAGTAATCCATATTAAATAATAATTATTTATTCCGAGAATATGTACTTGAGTTTCAACTTTTGTAAGCTCTTTCACTAGTACAACTTCATTGATAACAACATTAGGTTTTTCCACATCAATTGTGTAGGTGTCAATGCTCTTATCCTTGTTTTTGGATCTTTGTTGTGCCTTCTCTCTTTCTCTATCTTCTTTATTTCCGTTGGTATAGATTTATTATGACTTCTCAAATGAAAATTTGTATCAACTTCAGTCGACAATTTTTTTATTAATATCTTCAATATCTCTTTTGTGAACATTTTTTATGTTGTTAATTTGTTGTTGTATTTGTTGTTGGAACTGTGAATTTATGTACCTTGTTTTTATGATCATCTCCAAAATAAATATGCCCAAAGCAGAAAATTTTAGGTGAAGAAGCACCCGTACAATCTCTGGGGAATTCATTCCCCTCCCATTTGTGGCAATTCCCCTAGAATCGATTTAAGATTAGCTTCCTCCCTCCATGAAAGAAGATAACACTCATGACTCAACCTAAGAATATGGATCGTACATAAGCACAATAAAGAGTAAATAAAAAAAGAAGCAACAAAGAATAGATCCATGGCTAAGCTATCAACAATAAGACAGGCTTTTGATATAGATAAACATAAGCAGAACTAGAAGAACGTGTTTTCCAAATTCCATCACGAGTCACCATGTGCCATGCTTGGTCTCGGTGGTTCTCTTCCTCTTACTCCTGGTTCAATTACCATATCTTCATTAGAACCAACACTCTGAACTCCACTAGACAACGATTCACCATTTTGTAGTAGTGATTCGCCATTTGTACTGGTGATTCGCCATGATTTTACAGGATAATATAATCTTGTGAGAGATTCGCCAAAAAATTATATATACATATTATATTATTAATAAAATAGCCTTCCATTTTTCCTATGTATCATGGGGATTCGCCTATTTTTTATATATATAAATTTAGGGAGGTTCTTAAAATTTTCCCTGTTATGTGATCCTTCACACCCTCCAATAGAATCCTTCGACACTTTGCTGTCTTCTTTTGCCATGCGTCAAGTACGGCAGCATCAGTAGAAGTACACTTTGGGACTTTAGCATCTATGAACTCCTTCAACCCATTTTCATCTAGCACCGCCTCCATCCTGTCCTTCCATGAAATATAATTCGAGCTGCCCTCAAGGGCATACTCCAATCGCAATCCGTTGAAAGACATCTCAACTTCGACACCAAGAAAACAACACCAAGTTCGAATTCCACCGGCACAAACTCAACTAGCTTGATGTTTTGCGGTGCTCTGATGATCAAAATCTCTCGCAGTACCATGTAAGAATTTGAATAGCGAGATATTGATCACGAATTCTCCCGATCACACACTATTTTATCTTCATGCACAATACAAAATCTCTTCTACCATTGATCATCACATGCGGAAATAAAATCAATTGCATGCACACATTAAAACCATAAAAATTCACACATATGAACACAGTATGTAATGGGAAATATTAAAGCTGAAAACCTCAACTATCTGTATATTATATATGTCATAGAGATCATGTAACAATCATCATACAAAGCTCCTCACGAGCTCTGGCTTCTCATTGCTACACACTATCAAGCTAGATCTAGCAAAACACATGCTCCAATCTTTTGCCACTTGATAGCCGGCCTACATTGCATTTTTGAAGTGATATGGGATGGCTTCATTAAATAGATAAACCACGGCTTGAGCGTACATCCTCATGGGCTACTCACCTATCTTTTGTGTGTTTCGAATAGCAACGGTATAGTCCTGACTTATAGTTAACCTACTCTTTCTTTTATTTACTGGTCTCACGAAATTGTCCATGCCAAGTTAGCCCGTGTATTCTTTAGTTGATTTATGAGTTTATAATTAGTGATTGAGTAATATATATTCACACCACTCTCACTAATTGTATCAATTAGTTATCTTGAATACAACTCCACTAACTTCTCGATCAACTCCACCAAACTTCGCCACTTGAGTTCGCTAGTATCATGCAATAGCTCCACATAACCCTTAGAGATCGCGTAACCTTTTGTCGACTTATGTGCCACATGTGCACTTAGCGAAGTGCTCAAGAGAATAAGATAATGTTTAGAGTCCAAATATTATTAAGAGCTAATAATATTTGACATATCTATTTTTAGACTGGCAATCTAAAAATAGATTCCGCCCAATATGTCTAAAAATAGAAGTCCATCTATTTTTTCCAACTTGAACAACCATCCAATAATAGCATCCTGTAACTCATAGAACATGATCCATATGTCTAAAAGTAGACATAGTCTAAAAATAGACTTTGCGCCAAAAATATCCTGCAGGCCCACTTAGTGAAGGCGACTCCTTTCCACTAAGCTCATCATCTTGTTGCAATCTCAACACATCCAAGAAATAAATTAATGATTGAGAAATTTTATGCTTTTATTCAAGGGTTGTAAATTGAGATGAGGTGCAACCTAAAAGAGAATTTGAGAGATGGTCTCCATCATGCAAATCTGATTGGTCTTTAATCTCTGAAGGAAACACTGTTTACTGAAGATGTTCTTGTGGATTTAGACAATTAAGCTCTGCTACCTCTATTTCCAGATCACCAGAGATTTGTTGATTTTTAGTTATGTCCTCTAGGAAACACTCCAGCTCTTCCCCTTCTTCATGGAGGGTAAGGTCAACTCCCTCTTCTTCAGAATAGGCTAGGAACTGGTTTTCTTAAGAGTCTGTGATTTTTCAGGCCCCTCTTCGACCTCCCATTTATGAGTGAATAGATTCTCCATCTCCTCCCAAGTGTGAATTGTGTTTTTACCTAAATATTTGAACCATTTTTGGGCCTCCCCATCTATTAACTAAATGAAGAGCCTCAGAAGAGCATCGAGGTGTTCTACATTTACATTCTTTGCTAAGGTGCAGAAATTTTCAATGTGTCTATGAGTAGGCATACTATCTTCCACTGTAAACCACGGCAACATCTCTTGATAGTCTTGTGACATATCATTTAGAGGCTGAGGGAGGGCCAAGGGGGCATACATGTTCAAAAGGAAACCCAACACAACCATATGATTTAGAGGTGGGGGTAGATGCTGGATCTGAATCTGGTGTGAGGCCTGATGAAAGCCAGGATTACTTCTGATTAGGACTATTTTAAAGTGGAGTCACCAAGGTGAGGAATACGCAACTCCCAAGCCTTCCTACTCACCTGTCTGAAGGGTGGAATTTATTTCGTCTCCTAGGGAAAATATTTCTTCATTCGTATCCCCGGCAACGATGCCAAAAATATGTTGTAGTTCCTAGAGACAACCTTGAGTTGTAAAATACCAGTGCCTCAGACATCTTGAAATTAGAGATTATATGTAGAAAATTTTAAGGGTGCCTCTAAAGGAATATGGATTAAGAAGATAATGATAGTGGTGGTTCAGGAATGATGAAGACTTTGGAGTTTGATTCATGTGAATTACCCTATACTGCGAGAGGTCTCAAGAGACTGTATATCTCGGTGGCTTTTCAAATGGGCCAAGTATGAAAAAATGAGTAGAGGCTTTTAATATATGTATAGGTGCTGAGAAGGAACAGAGGAGGAACCCACGAGAGACAGGCTTAAAATTATTTAAGAATCTGTCTCCCGTGAACTCAGAGGAAGAAGATGTAAGTGGAATGCGACCAAAAATAGAGATTGGTGGAGCGCGAATTAAGGGGGCACAACAAGTTTAGCACATGAGCATTATTCATACACAAATTCATGAATAAAAATGCATACCACCAGCAGCTACATTACACAAATCATCAAAGCAATAGAACGTTGAAATATGATTATACATCAACAGAAGATTATTGATAAACAAGAGAATACGGATACATACTACTCATTGCTCCATCTAGAATCCAAAGAAACAATAATGTATATCATATTATGTTCAAAACAGCTCTCCCAAATATGTTTCTGAGATAATAAAGGGCATAGTCATACAAAACTACAACAAAAATTTTCCAAAATTCAAAACCCTTCTTTCATCTCTAAACTCTCTACATATATATTTCTCCTTCAGGGTTTATGATCGAATAAAATTTCATGATCGACCCAAACATGTGAAAATAAAAATATCACAACCAAATCATACAGCGTGCATCGAGAAATCACTCCCGTACTCAGAAAATCAAAACAAAATTAGGTGAAATCGAGACTTCAACAACAAAACATCATAATGAGACAGTAAAAGAAACAACATAGTTGACCATGGAGGCCAGATCCTGGAACCTTCAAATGGGGCGATGAGGAGTAGCCATGAATAGGTGGGCAGTCTGGCTTCCATCACATGATTCCACCTGTCGTCGAAAGCCTCCACTCCCTTATTCTCATGATTTGCATTAACCGTTATGAAACGTCCAGTCATATTACACATGCCTATCTCTTTAGTGGGGAGTCTTTGGACAAACTGAATATACCATAGCTGCGTTTGTCCTAGCAAAAACCCATGCTGTGTTTGACTTGCAAAACCAGAGACCAGGTTTCGGAGGGGGGCCTATCCATTCTGTGGTATTGGATGGAAATGGCGGAAGTAATGGTGGAGTTAGCAAGAGCAATGGCACTAAAAACCTTTTTTCCTTTATAATGGCAGAGCTAAAAGTGGGGCCTATGTCATTAACACACAACAGGATGGTTGAAACTGAAAATAGCGGGACAAAGACTGTGGGAGGGCTTTGATGATGTGGTATGGAAGTGGGGTCGCCCGAAAATCACAAACAAGAGTCGAGAGTTTGTTATTATGAGAAACGGGGGGTAAAGGTTGTGATTTTCGATTTGCAATATCGCAAATTGTTGTCAAATATTATCACAAGTCAAAATCATATGGAAAATCGCAATCAGGAGTCGGGGATCAGGACAGGTAACAATAATGAAGCAATGTGAAGTACGATGTGCGATGAGTGGAAAGTGACGTGGCATGACGGAGGTGGGCTCGCCCGCAAATCGCAATCGTGAGTCAGGATTTTGTTATTACGAGAAATGGGGGGTAAATGTTGTGAGTTTCGATTTGCGATATCGCAAATCAAAAAGTCAAATATTATCGTAGGTCAAACTCATATCGCAAATCGCAGTCGAGGCCGGGAGTGATTTATCGCAAATCGCAAATCAAAAGTTCCATCGCAATTGGGGATCGGGGAATCGGGACAATTGTTGTGAATGGTGAGCAGTGATATTTGTGATATGCAATGAGAGGAGAGGTGACGTGGCGGAGAGGGTAGGTCCCATTTACATCACAAACGAGGAAATGGTGTAGGGGGAGTTAACAAAAGTGTATGTGCAATGCAGTTGGTGATGCGAAAAGGTAAGTGGGTACCAATAATGTTTTAGAGCAGAGAGAAATGAATTATGAATGGTAAAGGTTCATGCAGAAAACGTGAAAAGGGCTAAGGTTTTAACGCATCAGGGGTTTTGCGAAGGAGTGCAATGGTAACATGTATGGAGTTTTGCGATATGCAATCGGAGATTGAATAAGGGGCTCACACCAACGTTAAAAGCAGAGGTGATATTACATATACCATATGTGAAATATGATATATGTAACAGTTTTTTGGATACAGCTAATGTGTTCTAGATCATAACACTTGGACAATAGCTCTTTCCTCTTTTGCTGTGGGGTGTTCGCCTGACTTGTGCTTGAATTTCTTTGCCTTCACTTCAGCCATTCCTACCTTATCCCTGCAATTTTCATATAGGGGCCACTTCTCCACCTTGTGTGCAGTCACAGGCCAACAAATGTGCTCAGCAGCCTGGATCTGGCCTCCCTCAAACGTGTGCTCAGCCTCCATGTAGTGATTGAATTCATCGACCCCAAGAAGCTCCACGAGATCACTAATGAAACAAAACCCAACACCGCGCTCTTGTAGACCATATGCATGGCTTCAAGCAACACCGGCTTCATCAAAATTATATATGTCAAGGCTGGAAAGGTGGGGTTCAACCTCACTGTAGAGGACACCAATATGGATGCCACGTACGTCAAATCAGGCTACAACTTGTCGGTCATCGAGGTGAGTAATCCGATCACCACCAACGTGGCAGAGGCACCAACCCTTATGCCCTCCAATGTGAACATCAAAACTATTGTGATCAAGGGTGGGTGCAAGATATTTTCCACCATGATCTCCACCACCAGGGTCACCAAGACCTTCAAGGAAGTCGTCCAGGGAAATCTGACTTTGTTATGCCCTACTGACCCTACTTTTATTGGTGCAACAAACAAGTTGTTGAAGGAGTTGCCTAGTGATGACTAGGTCTTCGTGCTAGAGTTCCATGTGATGCCCATCTATATCCCATTGGTACCATTAATACCATGAATGGCCCCATCAGCATGATAACGAGCCCCTTTCCCAGCAAGTATGTACTCACAGTGTCCTCCTCTAGTGATACGGTGAATCTGAACACCGATGTCAGCAAGGCCACAATCAGCAGCACCTTTCTCGATGACCAGCCCCTTGAGATCTTTACGGTGAAAGAGTTTCTCAAGTCGATGGATGCGAAAAATAGCCATGAGAAATGGATGTTGCAGTTCTTACATATTATGATTCATATGATCCTTCACCTACTCTCATAAATCTGCCCTTCAAAGTCATTCCAAAATTATGCTTGATCCTTGATATTATGCAATAAAATCAGAGGACATGGATTTTACAATGAAATTTTAATTAAAACCAAAGCTTGGGAGAGAAAATACGATGTCTCACTCACAAGAAGAGGTCCCTAAAGAAGCATGCATACAAACAATAATAAGCAATGATTTTGAAGATTTATATTTATCTATCATTCATTGGTGACTAATTTCGATATCTTCTGGTAGTCTCATATGTGAATACACTGGTGAATTTCTTTCTGATATGAACTTCAAAAAATGGAATGGAAATGATAAATATATCTTTGATATTGGAAGCATATCTAATGATCAATCTCTTTGGGATGGGCTTGCCGGTTTTGTTTCAAATAATTTTTTTTTGTTGGTATCTCTAATGGTTGCTGGATAAATTCTATTGGCTCTACTATTGGCTTTTTTTCTTATCTATCGATGTGGTAGAAGATTTCTAGTCCTAACTAGTTTATCTGGTGTTTTTGTAACCCTCAACATTATATCAGGTTCATTTTATTAGACTTCACTTAATGTTGGTGCTGTTGATGTGGTTTTTGCACTGCCATTGGAAACCGGATTCCTTGGGCAATCACTTATGAAATCTACCCTCCAAAATACCAAGTAGATGTGAAGGTATTTTTTCCACGGTAAATTGGATATGTAACTTGATTGTTGCCCAAAGCTTCCCATCGTTGATTGATGCACTGGTCACTCCAATAACATTTATCAGGTCATTATTTGGTGCTTATTATTTATATACTTACCATTATAATACGTTACAATTTTTTCTCCCAAAAAAATTCTTGAAATTTTCTTTGCAATATGCTCATCCTATGAAGTCTTGCAATATTTTAGAAAGTGTTCTCACAACAATGTTCTGCAATGCTCCTGTAATGTTAATACATTTTGAAACGTATTTGGAAGAAACATTTATATATCATATGGAGATGTTGGAGTTATGTTCAATCTAGAGCAGTGTTCTGTAGTGTCTTATTTTTTTTTTTGTAGCTGAATTCATTCAATGAGTGGGTCAATATTGTTTGTACAATACAAAACATTGTAGGTTATAGAGCATTAATGAAATGATGAAAACTACACTAAGGACTCTTTTACATGCTACAAGACATTTGCAACCCCCTTTCCATTTGATGTTCAAGGGGGAGGTAATCAAAGGAAGGAAGACACTACTCATGGGGATATTGATGGAAATATTTTCATTGATGGAAAAGGAGCCGAGTAGTGAAGAGGTAGTAAAGCAAGGAGAAAAAAGTAGCAAAAAAAGGCAAAGGAGAAGCAACAAAATTGAATAATTTGTTGTGATGTAAATTTTTTTATTGATTTTACTTGTTGTGATGCAAAGGAAAGACTCCAAGGCAAAGACAAAGATGTTGTAAAATTATTGTGATGCATTAATGATGAATATTTTTATTTTATGTTTCCATTAGGGTTATGCATTTAACCAATAAATGTGGCTAGAATTATTATTTTATGGATTTTTTATTTTATGTTTTAACATGAAGAGTTTAGAAACAAATGAGTGGAAGGAAAAGAGTCAAGCATGCCACTTTATATTCTTATGTGGAATACAAAAATCCAGAAAATTGTCCTTATAAAAGATTTGGTTTTGGAGGGCATAATATCGTTAGAGAGTTGGACAATGTGAGAGTGTTGATTGAGATGTTATGGATTAATTACCTGGCACATATGGAGCTTATGTGAACCATATCTAAAGGGAAGAAGAGGCAAACATGAAGATGGAAAGATGCAGAGTGAACCCACACATTGTTGTTTCTTATTTGCATCGGGGGATGTTAGTCTCCTCTCAAGTTGTGGCTTCATAAATATTCAGTTGGAGTTGGTTGAGGTAGGAGGCTCTTGTGGGTTGTATCTTGTATAAAACATATGGGACATGGATCTTCCTTGCATGTTGTAGCTTGCATAAATTTGAGGCAGCAACCTCCTGTAGGTTGGAGCCCACATAAAATCAGATGTAACAAGGAGTAGGAACTTGAATTTGCATCAAAACAATAATAAAATCATGGTTTTCTCCCTTATGGATTTCCACTTATATTTGGCTTCCATATACATTGATATTATGTGTTGATGTGATATATTGGATTGCTTATTACTTGTTGGTCACATATTAAATTTTCTCGTGATTATTTGTTAAGATATTGATGAAATGTTTCAGTTAATAAGTTTAATGAAAATAATTTTAATGTCCATGAATGAAATAAAATTATTTACCCCCCCTCTCAGTTTAGTCAAGTTTTCATCAAGAAAGGATTCCAAAGGTGAAACCATCTCAAACCTAAACTACAGTGATTCCACCTTCACTGTCGGACATCACTAATGCCAACCAGATTTGTCTCAACCCAAGTTTTCCAGGGCCCCAGGAACTAGTAACTCATCGCACAACATTTTAGGGCTCCTAAGAATTTTTCCAACCTGGGTCTAGGGACTAGTAACTCAACCCACCAAGAGCTCCAGAGCGTCTATCCCAACTTAGGCACAGGACTAGTAACTCTCCCCAAGGTTTGGAGGAGACCTCTTAGAAACCAAGTGTTTGGCTATGTTAGAAAGCTGAGGAGAGAGTGCTAAGATAGAAAATAAGTGCTCATCCGGAAGCTAATCATCAACTTCCTCATCTGTAGGAAAATTTAGTCTAGATAAGAAATCTGCAACAACATTTTCTTTTCCTGGCTTATCAACAATGGTAAAATAAAATTGATGCAACAATAATAACCATCTAATTATTCTAGCATTGACATCAGGTTTTTTCATTAAATATTCAAGTGTTGCAAGGTCAGTATGTACAAAAGTTTGATATCCAGTAATATAATACCTAAATTTATTTAAGGAATGGACAACAACTAAAAGCTCCTTCTCAATAACAATGTAGTTTAGTTCGGCCTTAGACATGTTCTTGCTAACAAAATAGATGGCATAGGGTAATTTATCATCCAATTGTCCCAAGGCTTCACCAACATCTTTATATGATGCATTAGTATGGATGTGGAAGGGAAAATCCCAATTGGGACCTCGAAGTATAGGGGAAGTGGTCATTTTTTCCTTGATGATATTAAAAGCCTCTTAACAAAGACTTTACCAATAGAATTCTGAATTCTTGGCCAACAATCCAAATAATGGGGAAGAAAATTTGCTAAATTCCTTGATGAACCCCCTATAGTAGCCAGCAAAACCTAAGAAACTCCTAACATCTCTCTACTTCTGAGAAATAGGAACCCTTTTTATAATTGCAATTTTTTTTTGGCCTACCTGTATTCCTACCTAAGAAATGGAGTGGCCCAAGACAATCCCTGCCTTTTTCAAGAATTCAAATTTCTCAAGGCTGAAAGAGAGATGCATTTCAATGCATTTCCTTAGCACCTTACCAAGATTGAAGAGAGCCTCCTAGAAATCATACCCATAGGGAGTGAAATCATCCATGTAAATTTCCACAGAATCATGGACGAGTTCGGAAAAAATGCTAAAAAATGCTCTCTGGAAAGTGGCAGGTGCATTGCATAGGCCAAAGGAAGTACTCTATAAGAGAAGGTGCCCCAAGGACAGGTGATTTTGGTCTTGTATTGGTATTCAAGGCCAATTTTAATCTTATTATACCCACTAAATCCATCCAGGAAAGTGAAAAACGTCTTTCCTACAAGACCATCCAAGACTTGGTCAATGAAGGGCAAAGGGAAATGGTCTTTCTTAGTGGCTTTGTTTAATTCTCGGTAGTCAACACATATTCGCCACTTCCCATTATTATTTGGGACTAGAACAAGAGGGGACACCTATTCTCTATCAGATATGGGGTAGATGAATCCCACATCTAACAACTTTTGTAGTTCATCCTTTACTATGTCCTTTAAAGTTGGGTTCATCCTCCTTTGAGGCCGGCACATATGCTTGCATCCCTCTTTGATGTAAATTTGATGTGTACACACTGAGGGATGCACCCCTCAAGGGCCATGTAGTTGGACTAAGTTCCAACAAATACCAGTGTGTAATGTGCAAGGGGAATTGCGAAGGGATGGAAAATAATGGATTCACAAACGAAACAAAGAATATGGAGACTCCAATGTCCAACTAAAAAAAATTCATGGGAACTCACATGAACACCATTAAAATCTAGGCTACTACCATAAGGCTTTCTGCCACTACACTTCCTCAGAACACAAATGTGTATCCAAGGAGAAGTAAAGAGAACAACATAATCTACTTGTAACCTCTGCACCAACGGCCACCAGCAAAGGCGAAACAAAGGTTCTGGAGTGCCTCCTACACCATAATTAATTCTCTAATGTTCATCAAATATGAGGCTCTTGCTAGGATTTTCTCCCAAGACCATCATATATAGCTCACGAAACTTGACAGATTCCATAAAAAACCCTTGAAAATGTCTACGATAAAATGGGAAAGATCTCGATCAAATGTGTTCACATGCCAAGTTTTCGGAGTAACAACAAAATAGAAACTGCAAAAAAATCCCACATCCTCACAATCACTTAATACATACAGGCTTCTTCATAATTTTCCTCTCATGGTGTAGTATTGAATGGAGGCATTAAGTGACAGGATACATATGCATTCACTACATGCTTGAGTGAAGAGGAAGGATGAATTAAAGTGATTAAATGTGACGAATTTTCAGGAGAGTGAACATCCATACTTAGACACGGCATCGTAATGACCCTCTTTTCCTCCATCTTATTCTTGAAGGATTAATTGATTTTGAGCCTCATCAGGGAATAAAATGGATATCCTTAATTGACCATTAATAGAAATTATTATGCTTTCAATTGACCACCTCAATTAACAATCTTATCTACTTCCTTATTTATATCATGATTGTCAAGCTTATCTTATTTTCTTCCTTACTTAGATCACGAAGGATGTGAAAATGATATTTTGTTGGGATAAAATTGAGCAAGTTCCAAACTATTTTCATAATAAGCTCAAAGGATTTCTCCTTGGGATTTGAACCATAAAGAGATGTTGTAAAATGAGTAGTGAGTCACCTCTAATACTAAACCTTTGTATCTGACTGTTTTATCTGATTATCCTTAGCAAGCAGTAGCCCTTGATAAAGGCCATAAAGCTCTGCGTGGTTTTCTAAGTCATTAGAGTAGGTAAGAGCCCCCCTCCTACCCCGCTTAGTAAAAAACTATAAATATTAACAAATAACAATATAAATATTAATATTGCTATTAGTATTACTCTAAGTGTGTACTTATGCCTCTTTCTCATACACAGGTGAATTTGAGGGATTTGAACATCATGCCTCCTAACATATAATACTTCATTTGCACGGCCATCCCCAATTAAATTGTTGAAAAACTAACATTAATAATATTATTATTGTCATGGTATCTTAATAAATTAATATACAAAATTATTTAAATTAATTAAATAAATAATAACTATAAAAAAACATAATAACGATATTACTATTATTACTTTATATTATTAACATGGTATCTTAATAAATTAATATACAAAAATTATTAAAATTAATTAAATAAATAATAATAATTAAAAAAAACATAAATTAGTTAATAATAACAATATTACTAATAACCTTGTTCTGAGGATGAACCACATTAAATGGTTTGAAACGTTGACTTAATCTTAATGATGTGATTAATCCGAAAAACATTTATCTAAATTATGGACCACAAAAGTCTCAGATCTAACAATATTACTTTTATTATTTTATAAAGTAATAAATATTAATACCGATCTAATAATTATTATTATTACTATATGAATAGGATTAAATTATAATTTGAAAAGATAATTTAATCCGTCACAACAACCATAAGTAATGTAGACAAAAGCATAATTGGGAAGATATAGTTATGAAAAATAATTTTGGTATCTTGTATTTATTATTGATTTGTTTTCTTTCAATCTTTGAATTTTTCATTTGGTTGATATATATTTTTTTACTGAATTCTAAATGTGCCTTACCAATATTATTTATTATTTCATATAATTTAAAAATCTTATTAATTAAAATTTTCTAGATTAATTAATAAATTCGAAATTTAAAAACATAAATTATTTTGAAAAATTCTAAATTAAATTTCTAAAAGGAAAAAAAACAATTAGTTAATACTTTACTTTTCATAACATTGTATTTTTAAATTCAATTTATTTTAATATGAATATGAAAAAGGAATAATTAAAATTTCATATAAACCTAAATCTCATTATACAGATAGATGTATTTATGATAGTTGTTTGTAATATATATAAATTTATAAATGTTACAACTTCATCTAAAATGTAAATATATTAATTTTAAAATTAAAATTGTGTTGGTGTATAATGAGTAAAATTTACGTTTTAAATATTTTGCGATTTGAAGAATATTAGTCTAACACCTAACACCTAAATAAAAGGCATACAAAGGAACATGTAGCATGGAACACTAGTTTGCGTGGATGAATCTAGACAATGATACTGTAGAGAATATTGGTGATTGAATTAAAAAAATAAAAAATAAATGGTAAATAGGAAAATTGTATATATATATATATTAAAAAGTTATAGTTTAGATATAAAATATCTAATAAGAAAATAAAGTAGATGGCAAAAATAATGAATTTAACTTTTGAGGAATTAAATTATTCTAAAAGGTTTCAAATTTTTCAGAAGCTTTTCATTTGCATAATTTTAGTGATTACATGTCATAAGTCTATTGATTCCATTCTAATATCATTCTTCCATTTAATAGACGGTCTAGCCCTAGCCTAGGCTCAACCTAGTTATAAACGAGAAAAAAATAAAAAGACATTATTATCTATCTCTAATACTAGAAATTCAAAACTCAAAAGTTATGACAAATTTATTTTTGAGGTGCATCCAACAAAATATTTAGAATTAAAATGAGGGAGGAAATAGTTACAAATATTTTTAAAATAAAATGAGATCATGTTGTCCCATCAAAAAACTTGAGTATGCATCTTTAATTTGAATCCCCTCCACTCTCCTCTTCACTAAATGCAACAATTTTACTATGCCTTATTTCCCTAAATCCTCGCTAGTTCTATTATTGAACACAAAATTTAAAATTATGGATAGATATTCAAACCACATGGAGACACAATACACATGCATACATTGCATATAAAAAGATCATATCTCTCTCCCTATTCCCTTTATTTCTATCCCTCTCACTGTTTATGTCTCACTCACACTTTCTCTATCTCCATATCCAACTTACTTTCTCACTCTACCCCACTCCATCCCCACATTCTCTCTCTCACTAATTCTCTCTCTTCCTCTTCCCCTCTATCCCTCCATCACTCTCCCATGCATTCTGCCTCCTCATAAATCCATTTCCATCTCCCCTACCTCCTATATCTCACCATATCCAAGCCCTCCTCTCTCACACTCACTCTCACTCC
The DNA here is from genome assembly GCA_034641835.2 of Pinus albicaulis. Lineage (NCBI taxonomy): Eukaryota > Viridiplantae > Streptophyta > Pinopsida > Pinales > Pinaceae > Pinus > Pinus albicaulis. The sequence continues at coordinate 150,993 of JAXQQM020059080.1, forward strand.
CTCACTTTCTCGGTCACTCACTTCTCCATGCCTCCCTTTTCCTTGCTTCATTTTCTACCCACACTCTATGTGTGTAGGAAAAAGTGATTGGTCAGTGCGTGTGTGTCCAAATTCCCTTATCTACTTCATTCCCTCTATCTATCTTCTCTAACTATATCCCCCCCTACTTCCCTCCATCTCCCTCTTTCCCTTTCCTTATTTTCATATATACATATTTGTCTCCTTCCCTCTCCCTTTATGCACTCCCCACGTCCTTCTCTCTCTCTCTCTCTCTCTCTCTCTCTCTCTCTCCATTCCTCCCTCCCTCTCACACCTCCCACCCTTGTTTTCCTTCACTCAAGCCCTACATTTCTCTTTACCTAAACCATATTATCCTTCCCTCCCTCTCTTACCTCCTTCCCCCCTCCACTCTCAATCTCATTCTCTTTATCTCTCTAAACTCTCCCCCTCTCTTCCTACCTCTTAGTATCCTCTCTCTCCCCTAAACTCTTAGTTTACATTTGAATCCATCCATCTCTCTCCCTTCTCTATTTCTTTCTACCTCAATTCTCTCTCTCATTTTTTCTCCCTCACACCCACTATATTCCCCTTGGTTCTATCTATCTCTCCCCCACCTACGCTTCTCACTCCTTTAATTTCCATCTCTCTTTTCCTATAACACACTCTATCTCTCTCTTTCACTCTTCACTTCACTTTACTCGCTCACCCCTCTCTCTCTTTATTTATCTCTCTCTCACCTTCTCTCCCTCTCTCTCTCCTCTACCTTTTATTCCCCTTGATTTCCTTGATTTCCATTCCTCACCCTTGTTATCTCTCTAATCCTCTCACTCTCCCACCCTTTCTCTCATTATCTCTCCATCTTCAACTCTCTCCTTTCCCCCCTCACTCTCCCTCATCGCCTCCCTCTCTTCAACACTCTCTAACCCTTCCTCACTATTAATCACTCTCTACCTATCCATCCCTCTCTCACTACCAACCCCCTCCTTTCCTTCTCCCTCTAGTTCTACATATTTCTCTCCCCTCTTCCACCCACCCACACACACACTCTCTATCTGCAATTTTTTCCCTCCCTATGACCCTTTCCCCCCTTGTCTCTCACATTCCCACTCATTGTCACCCACTCTCTACATGTTCCTCCCTCTCCCCATACACCTCCTCTCTCCCTTATTTACTATCTTCCCCACTTTCCTTCTTTACCTCACTCCATTACTCTCTCTATTTTTATCTACTTCCTCACTCTCCCCCCTATCCCCATCCCTCTCTTATGTACTTGTTCTTCCTCTCTTTCTCCACCTCCCCCTCGTATCTCTCTTCCTTCATCCCTCTCCCTTTCGTATCTCTCTATTCCTCCTTACATCCCTTTGTCTATACTTCAAAATGGCGACATAGATTCATATATCTTTATCCCTCCTTCCTCCATCATTATTTTCATCTACCTCCCTCCCTCCACCACTCCCTCTCTTTATCTCTCTCTCTCAATAATACCCTCTCTTATTTCCCACCATCTTTGTCTCACCCTTATCTCCCTTTACCTATCTCTCCCTACCTCTCTCTCTCTCTCTCTCTTTCTCCCTCCCTCTTTATATGTTTCTAACCCCATCACTCGGTCTCTACCTATCTCCCTATTGCCCTCCCCCTCTCTTGCAGTCTCACTCGCTCACTTCTCCCAAAATATTCCCCTCTCATTATTTCTCTATCTCTCCTATCTCACTCACTTTCTCTCTTCCTCATCCTCTCCCCTCAACTAAATTACCCCTCCACTCTCCATATTTATATGATATGCATTATTCCTCATTATCTCCCCCTCTCCCTCTCTTACTATCTCTCCCCCACTATACCCCTTTCCCCAACTCTCCCTCTTTGTCCCCCTTTCTCTCTCTTCATGCCTCTATACCCCATGATATCCCTTTCCCTAACTCTATTTATCTCTAACTTCTCTTATGTATTCACCTTTTCCCAACTCCTCCCCTATCCATCTATCCATTTGATTTATCTCCTTCTTGCTCTTCTCCTATCATTCTCTCTCCCTCTCCATCTTAATCTCACTGTACCTGTACCCCCTCTCCATTTGTCTCCCTTTACCTATGCATCCCTCTCTCACACTTGCCCCTTCCTTCTGCCTCCCTTCTCCCTCTCAAACTCCCCCTCCCCTCCCTCCACTCTCTACCATTGTCCCCTCACTTTCCATCTTCCTCCTCCTTCTCTCTCTATCCTATGTAGTTATCTCCCCCTCACTCTATATCTCTCACCTCTCTCCTTGTATGTTTGTGTGTATCTATATAACCCTGTCTACTTTACTCTCTCTATTTCTTCCCCACCTATCTCCCCATCTCAACTTACTCCTCATCCCTCCCTCTCTCCCTCTCTCTTCCTCACCTCCTCTCTCTTTGTTTGTCCCTCCCTCCATCCCCCTCTTTTTCCCTATCTCTCTCTCCCCCTATATCTCCTATCACACACTCTCTCTATGTCTCCTTTAAACGCTCCCTCACCCTATCCTCCACTTTCAGTCTTCCCATCTCACTCTTGCTCTCCTTCTATATCCCTTCCTCACTATCAACCCATATTTTCCTCTTTATCCCTCTTCCCACCTCTCTCTATCTACCCTTACCCTCCACCTCTTAGTCACTAACTATCACACCATCCATCTCCTTACATCTTAATCTCTCCCACAACATGCTCTCTATCTCCCCCTCTTTCTTTCCTCCTCTCTCTTAATCACTATCTCTCCTTTTCCTCTCACTACCCTTCCTCTGTTCTCTTTGTTTCCCTCACCTTTATTCCTTGCATCTTAATCTCTCCCACAACATGCTCTCTATCTCCCCCTCTTTCTTTCCTCCTCTTTCTCTTAATCACTATCTCTACTTTTCCACTCACTAACCTTCCTCTGTTCTCTTTGTTTCCCTCACCTTTCTTCCGCTCTTTGTCTTCCTTCTATTATCTCTATTACTCTCTCCCTCCCTTAATCACTCCTTCACAAGAACCCCACCCCTGACTCTCTCTCCTTCGCTCCATATTTCCCTCTCTCCCATCCAATCCCTTATCTCCTCATTTTCCCTATTTCCTTGCCCCCTCTATCCCCTGTCTGTATTCCCCCATTCCCCATTTTCTGCCCATGCATCCCTCCCTTCTCTTATTTATTTATTCTATCAGTTTCCTTTCTAAGGAAAGGAAAAAAAAAAAACTTATAAATCTTATGGGAAACAAAAATAAAAATATAGCAACAATCTCTACTTAGATTACACATAAATTATTTATTAGCAATTTTTTTTTAGATATAATTATTAAACGAATTAAATAATTATTTCAAAATAATTAAGATATAAGGAATTACTTTTTAAAAATAATAGATGTACCATTAAAAAGATATGATATATTCAATAGTTGTATTTTTTGGTCTCCACCATCAAATAATTTAATTATTCTATTATTAATTATAAAATTATAAGTATTTAAAAAATAAAAATTATCAAGTGGATCATTGACAAAATCCTACATGTTTAAAAGGTAAAGCTATTATCGGGACTAGGAAGATAAGATTAAGTTTACCCACGAAAGAGGTCTATATTTTTAACAAATAGTAATCTAGAGACCCTTATGTAAATGCACTAGCACCATACAGGTTGTAAAGTTCAAGGAATTTGAGCTCTTTCTAACTCACGAAAACATAAATTACAGCTACCGAGTACTAAACTTTTAACTCTTTTGAACTGAACTGTTTTTTACTTTAAATTCTTATTATAAATTTATTTAAAATGATATTTAATAGTTTTATAAAAAAAAAAAAAATTATCTATACATCAGGTGGCATGGGACATTCACTCGCAATATACACAATATGACTCATTTTTAAAAATTGGATATTGAACTATGCCACTGCCCCAATTGCATTAGAGATTATATATATATATATATATATATATATATATATATATATATATATATATATATATATATATATAATTTAAAAATACGATTTCACAATAAATATTATATATTGTATTTTGCATTTTGCATTTTAAAGAAGTTTGTATTTCAAAAATTGAAAAATTACACATTGTATTTTGCACTTTAAAGAAATTTGTAATTCAGAAATTTGATCATTTTCGGCTCATGTTAGCTTCGTATTTAAGATGGATCTGGTATATAAAATAGTGATGAAAATGTTAATACTTATTTCTTAGAGTTAAAAATAAATTATGCATGATCACCTAATTATAAAAAAATAAAAAATTATTTATTTTTAACTTTAAAATTAAATTATAGTAGAATTAGAAGGAAATAAAAATTTATTGCCAAAAGTGTTCTCTAACATAATGGCAGAAATATTGTAAGATTATATTATATTATATAATAAGATGTGATGTTATGTAAACATTTTGACTTAGTAAAATTACATAAGAATAAAAATAAATAGAAATAAAATACAATTAAAAATATAAAAATAAAATAAATAATTATCAATTGTAAATTATTAATAATTAGAAAGAAGAAATTTGATCTTTCTCAAATTTTAATAAATTTAAAATTAAGATAAATCTAAATTAGTATTTATTACGTCGTAAGGCATTCCTTTTGAAAACAACTCCCCTAGGTGCCACTGTGTACTAGTTTTCACCATTGGATTGAATGTTATATGATTGAAGATTTTTAAGCCCTAGGATTAATAGTTAATAAATAAAAGAAAACTAATAATTAAAGCAACTAATGAGGAGGTTAAAAACTAATTAAACAAATTGTTTCTAAAACAACTCCCCTAGGTGGCACTGTGTACTAGTTTTCACCATTGGATAGAATGTTAGGCGATTGAAGATTTTTAAGCCCTGGGATTAATAGTTAATAAATAAAAGAAAACTAATACTTAAAGCAAGTAATGAGGAGGTTTAAAAACTAATCAAACAAACTATTTCTCCGCTTAACCGTGTTTTTAGATGGATTAACCAAAGACTTATTTCCTTCTAGGTTTATTTACCTGAATGTGAGTGTCAACCTTTTTTCTTTATGGAAACTACATCCCACCGGTAAGCAGGGTTTTACCAACATCCTCTTGGCTTTAGGTGCCACCAACAATCAAAACTCATATTTTTTTTTATTGAAACTACATCCTGGTAAATAGGGCTTTACCAGCATACACTTGGCTTTACGTGCCACCAACAATCAAAACTCAGAAAACTCAGATTGAAGGTGGATTCATGCTTTGTTATCGCTTGGTAAGATGACTCAACATTTTGAATCCATTCTCTTCTTATTACAGACTACATTTATATTTTATTTTGATATTCAACAAAAGGAGGTGTAGAGATTGATAAAATGTGATGTTTGTATTAATAAAATAAAAAACCCATTGGTCAGCTCTACGAAAGAGAGTCTGATCCAAGAGAGTATGGCTCTGCATAACTCTCTACATTCTCAATACAACTCAAGCATTATATAGCATACATGGTTTTAGGGAAGTTAGAACCATACCCTAAGAAATAGAAATTGATTCCTATCCTAAGGTCTCGTGAACCAACTCACAATAATATAGGATTCTCCATTATATTCAACACTCCCCCTTAATGGAGAAGGGGTTCACAAATATTCCTAACATCTCCCTAAACATTTGAAACTTAGTTTTTCCAAGAGGCTTAGTGAAAATATATACAACATTAGCACAAGTTTTACAATATACAAGATGGATTTCTTTAGATTAAAATTTCTCCCTAACAAAGTGGAATTGTGTATCAATGTGTTTAGTGTTTTTGTGAAACACTGGATTATTAGCAAGTTTGATTGAGCTCTGGTTGTCACATCTGGTTGTTGTTGCATCTTTCTATTCTTCCCCCACATTCTGGAGAAGTCTCCACAACCGAACTACCTCACATGTTGCTGTGCACATTGCTTGATACTCTGCTTCCGCTAAAGACAAAGAAATTGTGTTTTGTTTCTTACTGCTCCATGTAATCACCCCGGATCCAATGCTAAATGCATAACCTATTATGGATCTTTTTTCATCTACATTTCCATCTCAGTCGAAATCTATAAATCATGTCAATCTACATCAGAAGAATCAGTATAAATAATACCATAATCTACAGTTCCTTGTAGATACCTTAAAAGAAATTTCGCTACATTCTAATGAATCTCAAGTGGCTTGGACATGTAATGACTTAGCACATTAACTGCATAATCCAAATATGGTCTTGTAGTGGTTAGGTAGATTAGACTCCCAACCATTTGTCGATAAAATGCCGCATCTGCCTCTTTAGAGCCATTCTCACTCTGAAGTTTAATGTTCTATTGTAATGGTACTGCTGCAACCTTGCACTGATCCATCCTAAATCTTTCTAGTATACCTCTGACATACTTACCCTGGGACAGAAAAGTTTGTCCTAAATCTCTCCAAATCTCAAAACCCAAACAATATCTTAGTTCACCAAGGTCCTTCATTTCAAACATTTGTGACATTTTCTTCTTGATTTCTTTGATCAGATCAATAGCATCACCTGTAATAATTAGATCATCTACATACAAAGAAATCAACACTATGTGCCCCTTTTCATCTTTGACAGTATACAGATTAGGGTCGTTTTTACTTCTGTTGTAAATATGTTGCAGAAAAAGTGAATCAATCTTTTCATACCATGACCTGGGTGCTTGTTTTAGTCCATATAGAGCTTTCTTTAATCTATAGACTAAATGTTCTTTCCCTTTCTACACAAACCCCTCAGGTTGCTCCAAATAAACCTTCTCTTTCAATTCGCCATTTAAAAATACATGTTTTACATCTAGTTGGTGAATCATCCACTGTTTCTTAGTAGCTAAAGCAATCATCAATCTGATAGTGTTTAGTTTAGCTATGGGGGTGAAGGTTTCCTCATAGTCAATACCTTATTTTTGTGAATACCCCTTTGTTACCAATCTAGCTTTTAATTTATCTATGGTTCCATCTCAATTAATCTTGGGTTTATACAACCATTTACATCCTATGGTTTGTTTCCCTTTAGGTAGTTCAACCAGCTCCCAAGTGTTATTTTTTAGAGTAGATTCATATTCTTGTTCCATAGTTGTTTTCCATTCACTACATTGATTTTCCTCTCTATAAATAGAATGTTCAACAACATTCATCATACTAGTTATAAAGGAATTCTCCCTATATCTAGCAGGAAATTGAATCTTCCTACCTAATCTTCTGAGCGTTGGTGTAGCTACCAACCCGTTTTGAATTTCATTTGAATTACTCGGCATGATTGTTGTATCTGAACTTTCTGCTTCTTCCTTTCTCTGCTCCTCATCATTGTTACTTGTTTCTTCACTTCCTTCCACCAATAACGAAATATCCCATTCCTCATTTCTTTTATCAGATTCATCACAAACCTGCTCATGGAACATGAAATCTCTACTAAAAAAGATCTTGTGAGTAGAGGGATTAAATAATCTATAAGATTTAAATTGTGAACAATACCCTACAAAGCTACATCTGATGGCTTTTGAATCTAGTTTTCTTCTGTCTTCCTTTGGAATGTGGGCAAATTATTTATACCCAAATACTCTTAAATGTTTTACCGCAGGCTTAAATCATATAATGATTCAAAAGAAGTTTTAAACTCAAGACTTCTTGTAGGACTCCTATTTCTCAAATAAACTGCAGTATTCAATGCTTCAGCCCAAAAACTTTGAAAGACCATTACCTTTCAACATGCTCCTAGTACACTCCACCAATGTTATGTTCTTTCTTTTCGCTACTCCGTTCTACTGAGGAGTATGGGGTACTATGAATTGCTGTAATATTCCATGGCTTTTAAAATACTTGGTAAATTCCTCCTTCTTGTATTCTCCCCCTTTATCAGAGCAAAGAATTTTTATGTGATTCCCTATTTTATTTTCAATCATATATCTAAACTACTTAAAGTATTCAAATGTGTGACTTTAATTACTCATAAAATATACCCATGAAAATTGTGTGCAGTCATCAACAAACAGTAGAAAATACAATGCACCTCCTAATGACTTTGTTTCCATGGGTCCACATAGGTCAGTGTGCACTAATTCAAGTATGTCTCTCTTTTTATTTTATACTCGAATAGGGAATTCTTCTCTATGCATCTTTCCTAATTCACAAGCATCACAATCATTATGAACTTGTTTTAAAGTAGGAATATCTCTCACCATTTCCTTTTTATGAAGTAACAACAAATCGTTGTAACTGATATGACCAAGTATCTGGTGCCATAGCTCTTCTATAGTCAAACTTGACATTGTCAAAGCTTGATTTGGAGTTGTCCTCACATCCAATTTGTACAGACCTCCTGTTCAAATTCCTGAAGCAATAGTCTTCATCCCATCCAACAAATTTTTAATATAACAGTTAGATTTAAAAAATTCTACCTTGAGATCTTGATATGTAATCATGGATACAAAAATCATATTCTTTGTCACTCCGGGCACATACATTACATTATATCTGACATTACCATTAGGTAAAATAACAGAAATTTTCCCGCACCCTTTGATCTGATGACTTCTATCATCACCAAGATAGATTTGTGCTTCGTTGTTGATTTCTTTAAACTCTTCACACCATTATTTTTTTCCCGTCATATGTGTGGATGCTCCCAAATCCACATACCAGGTGCCTACTTCAAAATTTTCATCAAAGTCTACCATGAACAATCTGAAATTCTGAACATGGTCATCATCTGCGAAATGACCTGCATGTCTTTTATGCCTCTATTGTTCTTCATGAAATTTCTTCTTCCTGCACTCCTTAGCCATATGACCTAGTTTTCCGCAGTAAAAACATTTTATTAGAGAGTTGTTCTTATTCAGATACATACCTTGAGCTTGATTCGGTCTTTCCTGTGGATTTCCTCCATTTTTCTATGAAGGATTTCCTTTTGCTTTGAAGAATTTCTTCTTCGCCATTAACACAAGATTTGCACTCTAGGGTTTTAGAGTCAATATTCTTTCTTCTTCTTGCATTAATATTCCTGTCAGTTCTTCAAATTTTGGGATTTTCTCTCTCGCACCTATCCTAGTGATAAACACTTGGTAATCATCAGTCATACCATTCATGATAATCGTGACCAAGTCTGCATCTGCTACAATTTCACTGATATCTGCCAATTTGTTCTTCAGATCCTTGATATTGAATATGAAAGAAGCAATTGTTTTGTTTTCCTCCATATTTATGGATAGAATCTTTCTCTTCAAAAACAGAAGACGATTTGTATTCCTGATCTCATGCAAATCCTTCAATACTGTCCAGATTTCGCTTGCTGATTTGCATTCTCTCATATACGGTATGATGCAGTCTTTCACTGACATATTCAGCAATGTCTTGGATTTTCCCTCTCTCTTCTCCCAGTCTTGAGTCATTGGGGCTCCTGCTGCTGGCTTTGGCTCATCCCCATTTGCAATCGTCGAAGCACTCTGCGCTTCTAGCACAGTCTGCATCTTGAATTTCCAATTTGAGTAATTGGAGCCATCGAGTTTGTTACTCTCATTCAAGTATGCTTCAATTATTTGATTATTCATATTGACGATTCAAAAAATAGATTTGAGAGGAAAAAAATGATAGATATACCCCAGATATTTACAGAAAACAATGTTACGATATAGATCTACCTAATCTACGATTAATTCAATAGGTTGTTTTGCACACTATGCGACAGGCTTTCTAATTCCTTGCACCAGCAAGATCTGCTTCAGATCCCTTCATCGGTGACCTTTCACTGGATTGCTTCCTTCATCAGTGGTGTCCACTGGCTCAGTTCTACTTAAGATCTCCTTGGCGCACTTACTGACCCAATTTCCACAACGATCACGCCGGAAACGAAACCCAGCAAGTCTTCCTCTGATTGACACCTATGTTCTTCTTAGTTCCACGCCAATGACATGACTATTACTCTAATATATGCGACAAACGGCGCGACTGTTATGCCAAAACCCACGTTGATCCGCTTAAAGCCTGAAAAGAAAAAAAAATCCACTCAATGATTAGGGGCTTCTCCTCTACCACCTGGATACTTGTAGGGATCACAGCACTCCGGCTATGATTCGACCCAGAGCTATGATACCATGATAAAATGTGATGTTTATATTTGATCCAGGTGGCTCCAGAGACATACAGAGGACAAAGTGTGTTGATGCAAGCTCAAAAATCAAAGTGTTTGGATTGCTTTCGAACCAGGACCATAGTGTAGATCTCGTCGTCCTAATCGTAGCGGTGCAAATGGTTCATCAAACTGAGCTCGTATGCAAAAGTGAGAGATGGTCAAAGTTTCGAGTTGACTTGGTGACTTGGTAGGGTTAAGGAAGGCACAAATTTGACCTTTTCCAGCCACCGGATTCCGGCCAACTCCGACCAGATTTAGGGAAAATTTGTGGCCTATTTAAATTGACTCCTATAGTCAAAAGTTTGAAATTTTTAAAATGTGCTATTAGTTTTAAAAATCCAAAAAAATAAAAAAATATATATAAAAAAATGGGGGTGGTGGGCCACCACCCCCACCACCCCAACCACACGTTACGTATCATTATTTTCAAATGAATTACATATATTTAAGGCCCAGCGGGCCATGACCCCCATGGGCCCCAACTGTCCAACAACCCATTGTAACATAACGTATATAATACATTGCAAGGACCACCAGAGGTGGATTCGGGGCGGGCCGCCCAATGCGGACCCAACCTCTCCCCACTTGCTAAAATAAATGTGACGGAGGCTTAAAAATAAATGCACAATTTAAAAAAAAACTATATTTCATGGTATGTTTGGAGGGGCGGGATTTGACCCCTCAGCCCCTCCTCACCCAAATGCCAATTTTATCAACATCCCAACAGGGGGACTTGGCTATGTTTGCCCACGGGATTTTATATAAACCTCATTTCACAAGTGCGACTAGGGTAGACCAGAGCAGAAGTGCGCACATGGATCGAGGAAATTTGTAGGTGGAACCATGAGCGTGGAGCAGTAATTATGCAGGCAAAACCACGAGCCTTGAAATTTTCCCGGGGAGGTAATTTTTCTCCATGTCGGAATATAGTCAAGTTTACAGTCATTTTTCATGGTTTTTCATAGGGAATGCAATGGCAAGGTTGGATTCACCTTTTGAGTTGCAGATTTCTAGTCCACCCATGAAGCAACTACGTGAAGGAATCTAGGGGGAATCTAAAAGATTCATTTTTGCCCCAGATCTTTACTTTCTCATAATTCAGCAAATGGACAGTCGATTTTGCACTATTCGACGTCACGAATCCAATGGCAAGGTGTGAGATTTTAGTGAGTGAGCAGTCAATTTCACACCTTTCGGTGTCAAGATTATGATGGTGTTTCAGATCCAGCAGCAGCAACAGCCATTATTCAGTCATCTTCAGAGTGAGGTATATGATGAGTTGATTTCATGTACTTCTTTGTCCCTGAGATGCATAGTGTTGTGCAGATCCTTGTTGATGTATGAGTCGTGGGATCTTGCCTTGTTTTAATATTGATATATGTTTTGTCATGGACTTCTATTATGTTTGAGATCTCTTCATGTCATATTGGCTGGATACTCATGTATGTTGTTTGATATCCCTTTTATGCCATGTTGGTGGGATACTCCGTGTCACATGTATGTCATTGAGATCCCTTGTTTGCCATGACTTGCGGGATACTCATAATATTTATGTGTGAGCTATTTTCGCACTGATAGGAGTCCTTTTTATGCATGAGAGTTTCGTAGTGGAACATATCGTAGAGAGGTATAGCCACTCCTGCGTGAGAGCATTTTCCTTGTATGTCAGAGAAACGCATCCATGTACATCTTCACTCCTCACAACACTTAATGCAGCAGCCTACACCATCTTCACATTGAGGCCTGGAGATGTAGTCCCTCCTGGACGAACACCGTTATCAAACGACGTGTTCTTATGATTGTTGACCTTGACATGATATGTTCATCTTCTTTATATCATGCAGTTGTTCATTCATGCTCATTAACGCTTTAATTAAATACAAATTCTAATTTATCAGCTAAAGTAAAAGGTCTTGGTTAAGGGTAAGCAGAATTTACCCTGGATCAAGTGGTATCAGAGTAGGTCTTCTTGCTGATTGGATTGCAGGCATGAACATTGAATTTTTTCTGAGTTGAGCCATGGAGAATGTCAAGGACATGTACGAGACCATGCTCAAGGTGTCTGAGAAAGCAGACATGTTGTACGAGGCTTATGAAAAACAAGCGGCAGATAATGATGAATTGAAGACACTCCTACCAGAAGAAAAGGAGGACAAACATCTGTTGCAACTTCAGTTGCAAGCCATGACAGAGACATGGGAAGAGTTGAAGTGAAACAACGAAAGTCTTCAAGACGATCATGATGCATTGAAGGCACTCTTATAGAAAGAGAAGGAGGAGAAGCAACGATTGCAGCTTCAGCTACAAGTCGCGACAGAGGCCTTGGAGGTAGTGAAGCGCAACGAAGGCTTAGAGAAGCCTTCTTCACTTGTTTCGCGATCGACAGCTAAGGTAAACAATGTTGATTTCTCTTCAGCTAATATATAAATTAAATTTAAAAAAGGAAAAGAAAATGTTTATTAAATTAAAAATAAATAAATTTAAAGAAATATATTAAATTTTAATAAATTTAAAACTTAAAAAAAAAACATTATTTAAATTAAAAGTAAAAAAATGAAAATTTAATTAAAGATAAAAAATGAAAAATAAAATACAATAAAAATATTAAAGTTAAAAAATATATATTAAAAAACAAATAAATTTTAAAAAATAAATTAAATTTAAAATATATATATGAACTTTTATATATATATATATATATATATATATATATATATTAGATTTTATTAAATTTAAAAAAAAATGCTAATATTAAAATAACAAATTAAATTTAAAAAAAAAATATTAAATTTTAATAAATAAATGAATAAACAAATAAATTTTGAAATAAAAAATAAATTTTAAATATAAAGAAAAAAAAACATTGTTAAAATAAAAGGTTAAAAACTTCAAAAATCAATTAAAAGTGAAAAATTGAAAAAGATCAACTAAAAAAAATATATTAAATAAAAAATAAAATAAAAAACAAATTAATTTGAAAATATTAACTTTTATATATATATATATATATATATATATATATATATATATATATATATATATATATTTTAAAAACACAATTTTAACTGAAATAAAAAATATATATATAATTTTATGTAATTAAAAAATTAATAATAAAAAATTAAAAAATTAAAAAAAAATACAAAATTTAATAAAAATTATTAACAAAATTTAGAAAAAAAAAATTTAAAAACCAAAAATAAAAAATAAAAACAAAAAAAATAAAACAAATTAAATTTCAAATACAAAAATTAAATTTAAAAAAAAAAAAAAAAAAAAAATAATTAAAAAAATATATATATTAAAAATTAAAAAAGAATTTTTTGATCGTGGTGGCACCGCCAATTAGCCTCCTGCCTAGGTGGCGGCTGAGGACGATTCTGGAAATCGGCCTCCCACGACGAGAGACCGATTGGCGGCACCACCACGATCAAAAAATTCTTTTTTTTTTAATTTGAGTTTTTTTTTTTTTAGTTTTCTTTTTTACTTTTTTTTTTTTAATTTTTAGTATTTTTTAATTCGTAACATTTTTTTTAATTTTGTTTTTAATTTTTAATAATTTTTTTTTTAATTTGATTTTTTTCTTCTTTCATTTTAATTTTTTTTTTCAATATTTTTTTTAATTTAAATTTTTTTTTCCTTTTTTTTTTTAAATTTAATATTTTAGATTAATTATTTTAAAAATTTAAAATTTATTTATTAAATTTTAATTATTATTATTTTTTTAATCTTTTAGTTTATTTAGTTTTTCATTTTTAAAATTTATAAATTGTTTCATTCAAAAAACAAACAGTAAATCTATGGATATTTGTTTTTTAATTATTTGCAAGTGGTTTTTTTCATTTTTTTTGTTTTTTTAATGATAGGTTTTTTTTTTAATTCTTTTATTTTAATTTTCTTTTTCAATTTTCAATTTTGTTTTTTTTTTTTAATTTGTTTTTTTTGTTAATTTTAAAATTTGTATTTTTTTTTCTTCTTATTATTATTTTTTAATCTAAATTTTTAAATTTAATTTTTTCTTTTTTGTATTTTATTTTTTTTATCTAAATTTTAATTATTTTTAAATTTTCTATTTTAATTTTTAATTTTTTAATTATATGGTTTTTTTTAATAACTTAGGAAAAAATGTTTTTGATGTTTTTTTTTTAAATTTTTTTGGTTAATTTTTGTTTTTTTCTTTAAATTATGTGTTTTTTTTCAAATTTTGTCATTTCTTTTAATATAATTTTCGAATATTTTTGTTTTTTTATTTATTTATTTTTGTTTAAATTTTTAATTTTTATGAGTTAATTTTGTTTTTTTTTACATTTTTATTGGTTTTTTTATTGTTTATATATATATATATATATATATATATATATATTTTATCTAAGTTTTGTGTTTTATTACCAACATGAAAATCACCACTCTAAAAAAAAAAGGTTGATGCTGCATCAATACGTTTCAAAATTAGCATGAAAATCACTAACATTTTAAAACAAATATTCATACTTCATAAATAAAAATATTAGAGTGTCAAAAACGTGCACAAAAAAAAGGGGTGATTCTGCATCACCACTTTTCAAAATCGGGTGCTTTTCATGCTACCAAAAAAAAGTAGGTAACAGTGCGGTTACCTATTTCATTGGTAACAGTGTTTTTTGTGGTTTAAAAAACCATGTGATTTCTAAGTGTTAGAGAAGGATGGCAACAGAAAGGAGGATGAGGCATGAAAAGCCTTCTCCCTAGCAGGGAAAGAAATCGGTTAAGCAGGTTTGGAGGAGAAAGACCTTCTACACTCATTATGACCAAAGTGGCCACCAAAGAGCCACATGCTGGAGACTCCATCCAGAGCAGTGCCTTCGAGACAAAGCACCTATGCATACACCAATCGAAAGAGTTGATCGACAAGCAAGTTCGCCACAGGGAAATGATCCACTCACTTTGATAAGTGAGAGATGGTTATTCTAGATTGCTTTTTCTAGATATGTTAGCTTGTCATGGCCATGTTTGTAATTCATTTGCCGCATTTTTTATGAAAGTGATGATGTGTTTTCCTATCACTTGTTTAAGCAACAATGATATTTTTTGGCCTTGTTTTATAAGTCGTGTGTTGCATTTCTTTCATGTAAAAGTGATGATGTGTTTTCCATCACTTCGAAATGTGACGATGATTTTGTTGGCCTTGTATTATGAGTCATGTGATGCATTTATTTCATGTAAAAGTGATGAGGTGTTTTCCATCACTTTGAAATGTGACGATGATGTTGTTGGTCTTGTAATGATAGCTGGGGTGTGACTTCCACATGATGTAAAATTGACCACCAAGTACATGTTATAAACTCATGGCAAGTGTGGGAATATTTGGGTCATAGATTGGTCAATTTGAGCATGTATTTGCATGCGATTGTACAACAGGTTTGCAAGGTGAAGGAGAAAGAAGGGTGATTTTCAAGACGCTTGTGGTGCAGACATAGTACACAATAGTTTTAGATTCATGTTAATGCTTTTGGAGGACCAAAAGCTCCTTAGTGGGGAGGATTGATCCAGGTGGCTCTAGAAACATACACAGGACAAAGTGGGCTGACGGAAGCTCAAAAATCAAAGTGTTTGGATTGCTTTCAAACTAGGACCATAGCGTAGATCTTGTCTTCCTAATCGTAGTGGTGCAAACAGTTCATCAAACCGAGCTCGTATGAGAAAGTTATAGCATGTCAAAGTTTCTGGTTGACTTGGTGACTTGGCAGGTTAAGGAAGGCACAAATTTGACCTTTTTTGACAACCGGATTTCGGCTGGGAAAATTTCTAGCCTATTTAAATTGACTCCTACATTCAAAAGTTCAAAAATTTTGAAATGTGCTATTAGTTTTAAAAATCCAAAAAAATAAAAAATATATATAAAAAAGAGGGGTAGTGGGCCACCACCCCCACCACCCCAACCATACATTACATATCATGATTTTCAAACTTATTACATATATTTAAGACCCAATGGGTCGTGACCCCCGTGAGCCCCAACTAGCCAACAACCCATTGTAACATAACGTATACAATACGTTGCAAGGACCACCGGTGGTGGATTCAGGGCAGGTCGCCCAATGCGAACTCGACACCTCCCCACTTGTTAAAATAAATGCGACGGGGGTTTAAAAATAAATGTGCAGTTTTAATATATATATATATATATATATATATATATATATATATATATATATATATATATATATATATATATATATATATCGTGCTATGTTGGGAGGGGCAGGATTTGACCCCCTCGACCCCTCCTCAACCACATGCCAATTTTACCAATGCGCCAATGGTGGGACTTGGTTAAGTCGCCCACGAGATTTTATATAAACCTCATTTCACAAGTGCGCCCACGGCAGACCAGAGCAGGAGCGCACACAAGGATCGAGACAATTTGTAGGTGGAACCATGTGCATGGAGCAATGATTATGTAGGCAGAACCATGAGCCTTGAAATTTTCCCAGGGAGGTAATTTTTCTCCATGTCGGAATATAGTCAAGTTTACAGTCATTTTTCATGGTTTTTCACAGGGAACGCAATGGCAAGGTCAGATTCGCCTTTTGAGTTGTAGATTTCTAGTTAACCCATGGAGCAACTACGTGGAGGAATCTAGGGGGAATATAAAATATCCCTTTTTGCCCCATATCTTCACTTTCTCAGAATTCAATAAATGGACAGCCGATTTTGCACTATTTGACATCACGAATCTGATGGCATATTCAGATTTTCCTTCTGAGATTTATATTTTTCGGTCACTTTTTGAAGTGAAGTTGTAGGTGTCAGCTTTCAGTGAGTGAGCAGTTGATTTCACACCTTTCGACGCCACGATTGTGATGGTGTTTTCAGATCCAGCAGTAGCAGCAACTATTCTTCACCCATCTTCAGCATAAGGTATATGATGAGTTGATCTCATGTACTTCTTTGTCCCTGAGATGCATAGTGTTGTGCAAATCCCTATTAATGTATGAGTCATGGGATCTTGCCTTGTTTTGATATTGATGTACTTTATGTCATGGACTTCTATTATGTTTGAGATCCCTTCATGCCATATTGGCATGATACTCATGTATGTTGTTTGAGATCCCTTTAATGCCATGTTGGCAAGATACTCGGTGTCACACGTATGTCATCGAGATCCCTTGTTTGCCATGACTAGCGGGATACTCATAGTTTTTATGTGTGAGCTATTTTCGTACTAATAGGAGTCCCTTTTATGCATGAGATTTTCGCAGTGGAACATATCGTAGAGAGGTCTAGCCACTCCTGCGTGAGGGAATTTTCCTTGTATGTCAGAGAAACACATACATGTACATCTTCACTCCTTACAACACTTAATGCAGAGCCCTACACCATCTTCACACCGAGGCCCAGAGATGTAGTCCCTCTTGGACAAACTCCGTTATGAAACGACATGTTCGTATAATTGTTGATCTTGACATGATATGTTCATCTTCTTTATAGCATGTAGTCATTCATTCATGTTAATTAACACTTTAATTAAATGCAAATTCTAATTTATCAGTTGAAGTAAAAGGTCTTGGTTAAGGGTGAGTGGAATTTACCCTGGATCAGTATTAAATAAATAAAAAACCCACTGGTCAGCTCTACGAAAGAGAGTCTGATCCAGGAGGGTCTGGCTCTGCATAACACTCTACATTCTCAATACAACTCAAGCATTATATAGCATACATGGTTTTAGGGAAGTTAGAACCATACCCTAAGAAATAGAAACTAATTCCTATCCTAAAGTCTCGTGAACCAACTCACACTAATATAGGATTCTCCATTATCTTCAATAGAGATGGATGGGATGAACCCTCTGGCTTTATTTCTTCTTTCCTGCCTACTGAAGTACCTTCTTTCCCTCTTTTTTTTTGGTGTGTGAGGGCTCTCTTGCCAGATTGGACAGGGTCGTGATCTCTGCCATCCATATGTGTGTGCGGGATCGGGCCTATCATTCATCATTCATATACTCGTTCAATTTCAAATTTATTATAACTAGTTTAGATGTTTATTTTGCCAAATTTTAGTTTCATTCCACCTCGAATCGGTACTGTGATTGCCTAAATAAGAGACAACTTAAGCTCTACATAAGAAATAACTACAAGATTAGGGAAAAGCCATCTAGTAAGAAGCAAGTATCAAGGATTCATGGACATTTCTTTTGGGTGTGGTCATCAAATTTTTCATGCGAGGAAGAAACCGTAATTTCAATCAAACACTGGAGACCATACAAAGGTAAGGGTACTTCTCCTAAAATCTCATTGTTTACTGCAATCAGAGAACATAAGATTTTCAATGTCTAAAAGATGCAAAGACTAGTAAAGTGACACATCTTTTGTACTAAATATAACCATACGACCAGGCTTTGAATTATGCTCCTGAGCATCTGGGTTCCTAATCCTTGTCACACAAGGTAAAGAGCTCAAGACACTAATCCCATGTCATTTCTGGCCCTTTTCACAGCAGAGAGAGATGATGATAATTTAGATCATCATACACATGGCGGATCATCTTGGACCGACCACGACCCAATACAAGAAATGATGATAATTTAGATCATCATGCACATGGCAGATCATCTTGCATCAGCCATGAATGATGAATATTAATCCATTACCATTCCACGGAAAATTATGCACACAATTGAAATTTAAACCTATTGTATATTAATAACGTATAGACTTGTAAATATGGCTTTCAAAGAACCAAAAAACCAAACTATTCCGTGCTCCCGATCGATGGCATGCGGGGGTCCCAGCCCCGTCGAAGTTTAAATAAAAAGGAGGTCCCGCATTAAGTGGTTACCAAAACCGTCAGTGCTCTAGATTTAATACGGGACTCTTGTCATATTTCCAAAACTAATGCGAGGGTCCCGTGTAGCTCTTTCTGGTTAACTCGTAAACAACTAATGGTTTTGGTTGGGGCTCGCACAACCCCCACTCCACTTTCAAACATTATTTATATATTTTCATGCAAGGTCAAAAAGCTCGAAATGGATATGTTGTATAGTTAATGGATATGTTGTAAAGTTTTGAAACGAGTAATTATATATATATACCTCTTCTCAAAACTTTAATTATTTTATATAATTTATTTTAACAGCTCAACAATGTGGCTTTTGTTTTTCTTTTGGATTTGTCTCTGGGCTTTTGAAAAATTAAAATTTATTAATATGTAAATATTAAAGACTTTAGAAAATTGAAGATATTTCAATTTAAGTTGTGGAATTTTTAGTTTTAGTAGATTTGGATATTCTGGTGTGTTTTATTTTCAGAATAAAATGAAGAATATCTAGTGCGTTTTATTTTGAGAACATAATGAAGAACACGATTATGGCATTAATTTAAATAGATGAAGATAGATGTTTTCTAGCCAGTTAGTTTTGACTAAAAAGTCATGATTAATTAATAAACAATTTTTAAACTAATAGATAGAAATTAGTTGTAAATAAAGAATTAAATAATCCAAGAGGTCTTGGATAGACGGTGATCCAGTGCTCTGTTAAGGCTACTTCTTGATGTGAATCTTTGAGTTTCTCTAGAGTTTCTCATCATAGGTTTGTGAAATTGTGATGCAAATTTAGATTTGGAAAGATAACTATCACATTGTTTATGAATTAATATTATTTTATTTAGATTATTTGATGTCATTTACTACTTGTATTTTTTAAAAATCTATCAAATATTTTCTATTGGAACTTCAAGGACCATCTTTGAAGATTAAGAGGTCCTGGAACTTGAGGGACTATCTTTGAAGATTGAGAGGCAATCTCTATTAGAAAGATTACAATTTGGCATAATTTAAGTGATTTCTCTTTATCTTCTAGCTTTGAATGGAATTTTGTTTATTAACTTTTATCTCCAATAAATTTTTATATGCCAGCTTTTTCTTTGCAAAGTCTGGTGCAATTGTTAGTTTAAAATTAAATGATAAATAAATTATAATTTAGAAAAAAACATTGAATTTTAAAAGAAAACACCTCACGGGGGTGGAGTATGCCCTAACACATACTTAAGGAAAGAGGTTAAACACCCAAGACCCATGAAACAAGTTAACTACCCAAGACCCAGAAGTATCTGGCAGGAGTGAAACCATGCTCCCTTAAGGACCACTAGATTATTCTAAGTGACATGATTTTCCTTGAATAACAATAGTAAGTTAGCCTCCATAAATAAAAAGTAGTCAAAAATGATTATCATAAAGTACAAACATTTTTAAGAAAATTGTGATTAGCATGCAATTCTTGCCACATTCACCGTAAATCTTTCTTCGTATTAATGAAAATTAATTTTAGAAATTCACAAATAAAATAATACTTAATCAATTGATTGGTAAAGCGTATAAAACAAAATCAATCAAATTAAAATGAACAAGTAAAAAATTTAGAAATGAAACTAAAACGGGATGGCCAATCGAACAACTTTATTTGTCCTTTTACTTTGAATCTTGTGGGATCACTTTTATTAGCTTAAAAATAAGACAATTTATACTGTAGAGGTTTATTTTAAAATCTTGTAGGAAGGAATGTGTAAATATTTCAGTATGTTAATTGAGTTAATATTTATTTTTTAAAATATATTTTAAATAACAAAATAATGTTAGTTATAATTAAAAAATAATAATATTAAGTTATTAGGAGTAAAAAAATTGAATAAAATGTTTAATTTTTATATTTTAGAAAATATTTTAATAATAAATTTAAATAAATTATTTGAAGATCTATGTTAACTAATTTATATAGATATTAATTTCATATATATATAATTGTTAAAATAAAATATTTTAATATTGTATATAATAAAATATTCAATTTGAATTATCAATAAATTATTTTAATATAAATTAATATTGATATATACTTAAAAATATATTAATAAAAAAAATTAAAAGTACAATTTAAATAATAAAAAATTAAGCATAATATTTTACATTTTAAAGAAATTTATACATTAAAAAAAATTGATATTTCCAGGGAATTTAGCAGCACGTGGTCGGATTTTATGGGAATGCCCAGTCTGTGGCATTAGCCGTTCACCCTCTTGGTCAAGATCACATGATTGATTGATCCGTTGGGTCAAAATTGTTAGAATGTGATGGCATAGAAAAACTCACCAGAGAATTCAAAGTCAGTTGCAATGCTTTTCGCTTTTGTAATTATGGTGTCGCAATCGTATTTCTTTTTGCTTTTGTGATGATGGCACAACAACTGTAATCCACATTTGTTTTGCTTCGATGATCTGGTACAACAACGGTATGCCACTTTTGCTAGCAGATTGTTTAGATTAAGTTATATTATCTATTTAATTTAATGATAACAATGATTAAGGACTTTTTAAATTATAAAAAATAATAATAAATGATGGTAGTGAGAAAATATAAAAATGGTTAGAGCTTTAATATTGTTTTATTAATTTATTTTTAAAAATCATTAAATATATTTAAAAAAATTAATGTATAAAATTGTTTTATTACTAATTATTTCGCCATAAAATGGTTGAGATTTTTGCTTGTTAGACTTTGGTTTGTTGTGATTATTTGTTTTGCTTCCTACCATTGTTTTTGTTAACTCTATGTCAATCGCTTAGATTTGATTTTTTATTAAAAGACCTATGTTGGTGATTGTGGGGCTCAAACCCTTCCCATCGCAAAGTCTTAATGATGGATTCTAGTGCGAGAGTTAAATGCAAACAAATGAGAACACATCATCAATTAATTCCAAGCAATGTGGCAATCAGATATCAAACCCCAACACAATTAGAAGAAAAACCATTACTAGGTGCTTTTTGGAAGAGCCAATTTCAAAACCAATGTCTTCCCAAAGTCATGTGAAACCCTAAATACAAAGTGTATCTGACAAAATTGATGGTAGGATCGCACCATGATATGTAAGTTTATTAGGGTTCGGCCTATCTAATGGGATCTAGTTGCATGGATTAATAAAAAATGACAACCCACTCAGTAGGTTGACGACCTAACAATGGGTGTCATGGGTTTATTTACATGTCGATTTTGTCAATTTGGAAGACCATAAACAAAGCTTACTTTTTGTTAACAAGGCTTACTTTTTCAACAAGAAGGGGATTTTCATGAGGTTTGGGTCCCCATATATATCTCGGAGAAAGAGAAATTTTTTGGTTGAAAAAGAACATGCCAAGAACATTTTAAAGTAGCATTTATACTACAAGCTTGCCCTTTGGGCTAGAGGTGTTCCCTTAGATAATATAATAAAAATCACTATTCATTGTCATAAGCACAAAAGATAGGCTTAAATGATAAAAATAAAGTGGAATAGGTTGAGAATTAGAAAGGTAGAGAGCTAGGATAAAAATAGTTCACATATCAAATAATCGAAGATGAATTCATTAAGCATGGAGTCCTGAAGAATATAACACAACACTAATGTTGAAAGTTGGAGGCACATAAGAAGAAAAAGAACAAATTCTTTGACATTCACCCAATATCTTTAAAAAATTTTATTATAGAAAACACATTAGAATAACATTCTAATGGTTAAAGAATATTGTCTTTTTAATTATATGAAATAAAGACAATATTCTAACCATTCAAAAGTATGATATAAACAAACTAAATATAAGGGAAATTGATTCTGAGATTACTTCTCAAATATCTCATATAATTTTAATTATTGCACAATTGAAAGAAAAAGAGAAGCAGTGAATTTAAAAGAAAACTTAACCCAAAAAATGATGAAAAAAATAAGACTTTATTTCATGGAGCCTTGAATCCAAGAAAACGATCCCTTGGATCTAATCAATTACAGAATTAATGGTCCATTGAGCTTAAAAAAGTGAACACATTCTTATTGCACATAAATCTATTTTTCCTTAATTCTTTTCTTGAGCTATTAGTCCTTTTTTCTCACCTGTAACAAAAAAAAAAAAATCTACAAATTTGGGCTATA
The DNA here is from genome assembly GCA_034641835.2 of Pinus albicaulis. NCBI lineage: Eukaryota > Viridiplantae > Streptophyta > Pinopsida > Pinales > Pinaceae > Pinus > Pinus albicaulis. Next base: position 174,021 of record JAXQQM020059080.1, read on the forward strand.
GCCTACAAAAATTCATTCAAATTTGAGATTGAATAATATGAATAAATTGATTTGGGATTGAATACTATGAATAAATTGATAATAAGACCTTTGAAGAAATTTCCAAATTGTTTTCCCAAAATAACAAAATTATTCCAAAATGGAAACTATTTTTAAGTAAATTACTTTTTTTTTTTAAGTAAATTACTTATTTATTTTTAATTATATTTATTAATTATATTTTAATTTATTAAAAATATTTACATTTAATTTAATTTAATTTTAATTTACATTTATTTTATTGTTTACCACCCATTTTAGATTTGATAAGCGACATGCTCCCAATGGAATTGCCGCCCGTGCCATCGCCCTCAACCTCGCCCTCGTTTATAAAACAACTATGTATACAGCCTTGCATTTTAACATATTTATTTTATTTAAAAATAAATAAAAGCTATTAAATTTAATTAACTTCATTTGTTTAATTAATACTTTTAACTTTATTGGTTTAATTAGTATTTTGTATTTATTAATAACATTGTTTAATTAAGTTTTCTATTCTTTAATAATATTAATTAATAATTAACATTTGACACTATATATATTCTGTAATATCCCGAATAGGAAATAGACAGCAATACAAGCATACAACTATAAAGGAAAATGCCGGAAATAGAATATAAAGCCGATACACATAAAATGCCAGAAATGCTAAGCCATTTTATTAATCTGAGAATATAAATGGATACAATAGATAATCAGAATAAGTGCACCTATCCTTGCACAAGGCAAGTGAAGAACCCTCTCAGAAAATAGGAAATGGCTGCTACAAAAACTGCGTCCCAGCTGCTGGAAGAAACTGTCGTAGACTGCTGCTGCTGGAACGAACTGGGACTAGAGGCTGATCCCCTCGCCGGAATGAGCTGAAAATCTGTAGATCACCTGTACTCACTGCTCCGGACAAAACCCAGAAACCATAAACGAAATAGACCACCTCCGAAAATCACCCCAGAAGCCCTCCTCAAGGAAAACGCTGTCCCTCCAGGCCCAGTGCAGATACCAACTGAAATATACTGATATGGGGCCACAAACTCCTCAGGAAACTCTCCAACTGATAAACACTGAACCTCCACACCGAAATAGCACGGAACCTCCTGCAGAAACCCCCATAACTAAATAGCTCCAACTCAAACTGCGTCCTCCCTTCAAGGACTGCGCAGTCACCCAATGAAGCTCAGCTCCTCAGCAAAACACCCAACCAAATTACCTGCTAAAAACTGAAGGAAAACCTTGCCCGAGTAGGCACTCGAAGTCCCCTGGGGCTAAGGGTGAGATCTCCAACCGGAGACACTCAGTCGCACTAAACAGTGCTGCAGACCGACTAAACAGCTAGCGTGCTCAAGTAGACAGAAGTCTAGCTCAAATATCATCAACAACAAGAATGCCCAAATGAGGAGGCTCCTCCACCTTTTATAGCATCGGTTTCCCTCCAAAGCTTCTAGAGTGCATGTAGTCCCCCTCCTCTACATGGGGTGTGGCCCCCCTTGGCTCCTCCCTTAAGTTACAACGTTGTGCTACTAGGAAGGTGTTTTATTCCACTAAAGTGAGTTAGACCCCCTTTTACTCACTTTTTTATGTATCTATAAACCATATACGGCAAAACTATATAAAGTCGAATATTCCAATTAGCTGTCGCTAATTAGGAATATTACAGTCCCCCCTGGCAAAATGTTGCTTGCCCTCAAGCAACTGAAGTGATGGATGCTGCAAAATCTGCTCGCTCTCCCAAGTGGCATCCTCATCCGGCAAAAATTGCTTGTCCTCAAGCAACGCTTGAACAAGCCTACTCTCTAGTTGATGCTCCCCACCGATACTGCAAAATGTGCCTGGGTCCCACTGAAACCTCTCTATCTCCTGCATCACCCTGATACGAAGGGATATCTCAATGCCGGGATCCCAAACTGGCCTCTCACAGTACCAGTCAACCAATAATCCCCCCGGATCCTGTTGTGGATCATTCTATCCGCATATCCTTTTTATGTTAAGTTTTGAGATTTTGAAAAAAGAAAAAATGTTTTTGAAAAAATATTTCTAAAAGATCCGAAATCTGCTATAGTATAAGGTTTTATACTTTAGTATAGGAGAAATACGAAGAAGCAATACATTTTTCATTATGATTTGTGAAGCAGCAAACATTAGTTTGGTATATATTTTATTAATCATAAAGTTCGAGCGATTTCTGGAGCGGAAATCGTGATCGCGTGCAGAAGCTATTGGATGAGCAACTGCGGGGGGTCAACTTGCTCGTCGGTTATCAAAACCCGACCCCCCGCAGTTGACTAGTCAGATCTACGAAAATCGTTGATCAACGGCTCCGATGGATTGCGGGGGGTATTGGTTGAAGGTCTCGGCCGTACTCACAGACCCCCCGCATTACGTCATTCTCTGAAGTGTCAAACAGTTGGCAAAACCGCATACGTGTTGTCCCACGTCACCTTCGCATTAATTGCGGTTTGCATTGTTATAAAGTCGAGTTTGCCGTTCCGTTGCGGTTCATTTGTGATTGTTGTTCTGTTTCAAACCCCGTCCCGCCACCTTCGCACCGAATTGCTTTCAAAATTCTCGTCAGCCATGGTCAAACGAGCGTCTGTGTCTGGTTTGTCCAATCTGAGCCCTCTCCTAGATAGTGAGAAAGACGTCCGTGATACTGCTTCCTCTGTCAATCACCCTCTCTTGCATTATCAAGTGACCTTGAACACCGACCAGTCACCTGTGTTTTCCGCTATGCAGAGTTCTGGAGTGCTGTTCGCCTGCATCCCTAAGACCCATGTTTTTCCTGAATTCATCTCCTGGTTGGTCTCGTCCATGTATCCTGGTAAATGTTATGTCATGAACTCTCAGGGAGAAAGTGTTTTGCAGGTTTCAGCTCAATTAATGCGTCGGGCATTATGCTTCCCAGAGAATGATTCTCCTTTGCAATTCTCAGAAGATTCGCTGGTTCAATACTTCGAGGAGCTCTCAATTGAAGAATTTAACCGCTGCATGTCATTTTTGGTACCAAGTCCGGAGAAGACCCAGTTTGGTTCGGGAAAGTTTGGTTTGGATGCTTTTAATGTTCAATACAGGTCCAAGTTGCTCAACTGAATACAGAGTTAAAAATGGCGGAGAGAGATTGCAAACAGGCCCAGTCTGAACTGGACACAGCTCTTAGATTGATGCAGGGATGGGAAGAAAAGGCAAATGAAAATGAGAAGAAGCTACATAAAGCTGAAGAAGAAATTAAAGAACTCAAGGAGAAATTGAAGGGAAATATTTCCCTTATTAAAGCTAAGGATCTCATCTGGAATGAGATCATTTCTGAAATACAAGAAAAATGGAATTCCATACAAGTAATTGCCAGAGAGAAAGGCATTGTTGCTGATCACGAAAAGGAATTGTCATCGGACAAGCCAGCTGCAATCAAAAGATCAAATTGGGCCAAAAGATTCATGAATTTTATTAATTCCAAAACAGATGAAGAGTTGCAAGAGATGGGGATACAAGACAGGTATTTTTATGCTGAAGAAATAAACAAAATGATCATTAAAAATGATCTTATGAAAGCATCAGAGAAGCGGCTACAGGTAATCAAAGAGGTGATTAAGAAATTTGACATTTCATTTGATAAATTGATAAGAACTGGTTTGCCCTCATGCTGGAAGGAGGGAGGTGAATTTATGTCCTGGAAGTTGTATGAAGATCAGTTGGTGTTTGCAAAAAGCAGAGCAGATGGCCGACATGAGAAGACGCAGATACTAAAGGGAGAAACAGTCTTCAATTTCTTACAAAGACATTTCCTTCTGCTGTGGATGGTGAAAACATTGTTTACAAGTAATCTCACTCACAGTCATATTGTTGCCTTCACAGTAGAATATCATCGTTATAAGAATGCTCCAATAACTCAAGACAAGCTCTGGAAGGAATGTAAGAAATTTACTATTGATACAGAAAAAGGATTTCCCGCCAAGCAGCCACAAGTGACCGTACAGCCGCAAGAAATCATTGAATCAGTTGCTGTTCCAGGAACATCAGTTCCTTTAGATTAGGATTTGTCATCTTTTATTTTATTTTCAAATCAAATGATGCAATGTTACCGAGGCATGTACCTCCGTGACATAAAGTAGTTAGGTAGTTACAGTCAGTTAGAATCAGTTTTATAACTGAAACCATTTTGGTTCAACTTGTATTTAAAGACATTTGAAAGAAGGAAGAAGGTTCCGAGTTTTGAACCTTTGAAGGCTAAATTTTGTACTAAGCAATATCGAATGAATAAAGAAGTTTTGCAAGTTTCCAATATTCCATCTATGTTGAAGAGTTTTCTTGGTTTCCATTTCATTTGCATTTCTGTGAATAAAGTAGAGTGATTAGAGCTGCAGGTCTCTTGATATTTATATGTCTAAGAGTTAAATATCCTTAATGAGCGCTCCTCTTCTTTAACTTATATGTTTTCCACTTCCTCTGGATTTTATAATGACAGTTTCTGTGTAACGCAGCATGACAAGTTAAAATCCTTTTCTTTCTCTGTCTTTCATCTGTTCACTTCAGTATAAAGGGAATATGGCATTGCATGGCTCCTAAAGATTTGATATTTGGTAAATATATTACTAATATTTAAAGGGTTAAGAAACAGAGACACATATATACATTTTTGTGACATAATATTTAATGTCTTGAGCACGGATTCTTGTACACAGCCAAGAATTGTTTCTCAAGGAACAACATTAATTGGCGCCGTTGCCGGGGAACGAAGAGTCGAAGTTCTTCCCTGGGTTTTAATCTACATTTCCTCTGGTTGTTCAGAGAGGAGGAAATAGTACGCTGTGATTTTTGAAAATAGATCTGGCTCCCAAAAAACCTCACACGAGGTCAGACACCTCTCAGAAAAAAGCTTCCGTTTTGTCAAATCCTGAGAAGCTTGTTTCCAAGAAGGGCCAGAAACCAAAAATAGTTGTTACACCTGAACCCACACTGCTCGCACCTGGCAGCAGTTCACACGTTTTTTCATCCAAGAAAGCTTCCAAGAAACTCATTTTCTCGGAAGAAGAATCATCACCGTCACCCATTCAAGAACCCACATCAGAAGAGGAATCATTGGAGTTTGTGCCTTTTCTCTTTACGGAAACTCAATCACATACAGTTGCCAGCTCTTCTGCAATTGTTCAAAGTCCCATTCCCATATCAGTTGTTTCACCTCATTCATCTTTTCCCACAACTGGTATTCATTTTACCCCCGCTCAAGGAGCAGTTAACCCGGGCGCAAATATGGCAGTTCCTGCAGCCCCTGCTTTCTTGATGAACAGATATGCACCTTTAAATCTACCACAACCATTGCATGATTTACCAAAGGAGTACCTCAAGTTACTCCCAAGATTTACTGGTGAAGATGAGATAACTGCAGAACAGCACCTGCCCCTGTTTTGCACTTTTGTAGAAAATTTAAATGTTGAACATTTAGATGTTGTCATGAGACTTTTCGTTCAGTCTCTGAGTGGAGAGGCAAGGAAGTGGTTCAAAGGATTACAGAATGGTTCTATTAATGATTGGGAGGCTCTAGAAAGACGTTTCATTGAAAGATGGGGCGAAAAAAGGGACCATGGTTATTCTTTGAGAGAATTTAATGCCATTAAGAAAAAATCCGAAGAAAATATGAACGATTTTGTTAGGAGATTCAACAAATTGTATAATAGTTTGCCTGCTGAAATGAAACCTCCTCCGATTGGAGCAAGGGTTGTTTTTGCTGGTGCTTTTGAACCAGATTTCAGTTTCACGCTAAGGGAAAGAAGGTCTCCTACGCTGGAACAGATTCAAACTGATGCTCTGGAGATTGAAGCAAATATGTCTGTTGCTGGTAAAGTTTCAGATAAAGGAAAAGCTAAGGAGGAAGCCATTCAGGACCAAAGAATTGAAGACATGACTAAGGTTATTAAGAATCTTTCAAATAAGTTGGTAAAGTTGGAGATAGATAGCAAGCCTGCCAGACAGAACAGGGGGGTTTTTAATCCTCAATTCAAAAAACAACCTTTACAGATTCTACAAAGAGAAAGGAAGGATCAGGATCAGGTGCAAGCACCTTTATACATAGAAGCAGCCCCATCGCGCTCAGCAGACGAAGATGATGATAGAGAGGATGATGCTCGAATTTCTGCTGTATATATGGAAGATGATGAAACAGAAGAAGAGATTGATGAAGAAGAGGAGAAGGAAGAGGAAGAAGCTGAACCCTCATTTGATCAAGAAGAGATGGATGATTATTGTAAACAATTCATAGATTTTATGCAAACCGAATTGCATAAAAAATACGACTTGAGGTCGAAAAAGAGATTGAGGACGCAAGAAAATGAAGAAAAAGAACCGGAAACAGCACCTGCTGCAAAGGCGACTCCACTGCAGAAAGGTAAGCAGCAAGCTGAAACATCCCAGGTGAAAGAAAAAAATTCTAACATTTTGGAGAAGGTGGTCACAGTTTCTAATCAGAGTTTAAATTCTAAAAAAGATCAAGAAGATTCTGAAAAGTTGACAAGATCAAATCAAACTTTCAGTCTATCCAAAGAGTTAGAAAAAGTCAAGATACAAGTACCTCTTCTTGAACTCATGAAAACCCCGGGTTACAAAAAGGAAATCGTTGAATTTATCAATCTGACCCAGCCTGATGAAGTGAGTGATACAGTCAATCTGCAAGAAGAAAAGCCAGTGGTGACGTTTGGACCTCATGTGGAAGAGGTAGATTCGTCTGTTCCTCCTTTTTATATATCTCTTCTCTTGCATGATTTCGTTTTGCACAATTGTATGTTGGATTCTGGAGCATCACACAATTTGATGCCACTGAGTGTGATGAAGGAGTTAAATTTACAAATTACCAAGCCATACAGAGATCTTTATTCTTTTGACTCGAAAAGAGTTAAGTGTGTAGGCCTCATTAAAGATATGGTTGTTTCATTGGCTCAAATCCCAGCCAAAAGTATTATGATGGATGTTGTAGTGGCAGATATTCCAGCCAGGTTTGGAATGTTATTATCTAGGTCATGGGGAGCGAAGCTGGGAGGAGTTTTGAAGTTGGACTTTACGTATGCTATTATTCCCGTTTTTAATGGTGAAGAGAGAAGATTGTATAGAGAGACCAGATTCCAAAAGACTGCCACCAAGAAAGAGGCCAGTAATTCACCGATTTATGGTCAGGAAAAGGATGATCTGTCATGTTTCATGTTGCAGGAGGTTGCAGAATTCGCTGAGGAATCTCAGGGGAAGTTTGAGTCAGAAATTGTAAATAAGGAATTACAGTCAGAAAAGCTGTGGAAGTGTTATTTTGATGGGGCATTTTCCAAAGAAGGTACTGGAGCGGGTTTCATCTTTGTTTCTCCGGAAGGTAATTTGGTGCCTTTTTCTTTCAAATTGGAGTTCGAGTCTACTAATAATGTTGCAGAGTATGAGGCATTAATTATTAGTTTGCAAACATCTAAGCAGATGGGGATTAAAGCTATGACTGTGTTTGGAGATTCAGAGTTAATTATAAGGCAGATTAAGAATTCCTGTCAAACCAAGCATCCTAGATTACGAGCATACCGGAATGAAGTATGGGATCTGATTGAAAATTATTTTGAAGCATTCAATTTGCAGTTTGTGCCAAGAGAAGAAAACAGATTGGCAGATTCACTTGCAGTTGCAGCAAGTACGTTCAAACCTCCTATCAGCGTGAAACTAAGGTATGAGATAGAAATGAGACATAGGCCGTCGATTCCTGATAATGTTAAGCATTGGCAGGTCTTCGAAGATGATGAGCAGATTAAGCAGTTTTTGTTGATGACTGAGGAGTTTGAAGATCATCAAATTGATCTGGAAAGTGACGAAGACGAGTTGGCTGGGAAGACTTTTCAAAAGGAAATTGGTGGTCGGGAAATTATTCAGTTAAAAGATAACGTCTTACCCAGAGGCTTAGTACCGCTTGAAAGATTGTTCGGGGCTAATGATGTTGCTGTGGATCAAAAGCAGAAGAACCAAGACGAGCCAGTGGAGGATTGCAATTTGGGTACTCCACAAGAGCCTAAGATGGTCAAATTATTCAAGGGGCTTCCGAAGGAATATAAAGAAAGGTATGTTGAGCTGTTTAAACAGTTTAAAGATGTTTTTGCTTGGTCGTATGATGATTTAAAAACATATGATAAGGACATTATACAACACAAGATTCCACTCAGGGAGGGAGTTAAATCACATAAACAGAAATTGAGACAGATTAATCCATTGCTATTGGCTCCAATCGAGAAGGAAATTAAGAAGTTGTTGCAAGCCAAGATAATTGTCCCACTAAGGTATTCAGATTGGGTATCTAACCTTGTACCTGTTTGAAAGAAAAATGGAGAGATAAGGTTATGCGTGGATTTCAGAAACTTGAACAGGGCTTCATTAAAAGACAATTATCCTCTGCCGAAAATGGACTTTGTCTTGCAGAAAGTGACTGGCGCTTATAGACTGTCTATGGTGGATGGGTTCTCAGGTTATAATCAGGTATCAGTGGAGAAGGAGGATCAGAAGAAAACCGCTTTCACTACGCCTTGGGGAACGTTCATGTACGCCAGGATGCCTTTTGGCCTGATGAACGCAGGGGCCACATTTCAAAGGGCGATGGATATCGCATTTGTAGGAGACACGTTTGTAGTGGTGTACTTGGATGATGTCACAATTTTTTCAAAGTCTGATGAGGAGCATTTACAGCATTTACGGAAGGCCTTCATGAAGTGCAGAAAGTTTGGTTTATCACTGAATCCGAAGAAGTCTTTATTTGCCCTGGAGGAGGGTAAATTATTAGGCCACATTGTCTCGAAAGAAGGAGTGAAGATTGATCCTGCCAGAGTCGAAGCCATTCAGACAATTCCTCTGCCACGAAGTAAAAAGGATATCCAGCGCTTCCTTGGAAAGATTAATTTCCTGAGACGGTTCGTCCCAAATTATGCTGAAATCGTTAAAAAGATTACTGATATGCTTAAAAAGAATGCTGAGGTAAGGTGGGACAAGGAGGCGAGGGAATCGTTTCAGAGAATCAAAGAGGCTTTAAAAGAAGCTCCTGTTTTGGTAAGTCCAGATTATTTGAAGCCGTTTCAAATTTTTTCATTTGCTTCTCCATCAACTATTGCAGCCGTTTTATTACAAAGGAATGAAGAGAAGCAAGAACAACCAGTGGCATACTTCAGCAAAGTTCTCCGTGATGCAGAACTGAATTACAACATATTAGAGAAACAGGTGTACGCTCTGGTAAAGGCATTGAAGGCTTTTAGAACTTATGTTCTTCACTCTCAGATTTTGGCATATGTTCCTAATTCGGCCGTGAAAGATGTGCTCGTACAAAGTGATGTGGAAGGTAAAAGAGGAAAATGGATCGCAAAGATACAGGAGTATGATTTAGATATAAAGCCAACCAAGCTGGTTAAAGGATTGGGATTGGCCAAATTACTGACAGAATCCAATTTCCAAGCGCTGGGAATCAATTTGCTGGCCCCCGTAGAAGAAGCAAATGAAGAAACGCGTGACAGTCAATCAAAAACAACAGTTAAGTATAAATATCTCTGTTCGGAGTGGTATAAGGATATTGTACATTATCTGTGTTTTCTGTCATGTCCACCTTCCATTAATAGAGCAAAATACAGAGCCCTGAAACTTAAAGCTCAGCCTTATGTTATAATAGAAGCAAAATTATATTGGAAGGATCCAGCTGGTATGTTGTTGTTGTGTCTTACAGAGGAAGAAATTCAAGAAGTGATAGAAGAGTATCATGAATGCCTGTGTGGAGGGCATTACATCTGGAAGGTAACGGCTCACAAAATATTCAAATCAGGTTTTTATTGGCCGAATGTGTTTTCAGATGTTTACAAGGCAGTCAGAAGCTGTCAAAAATGCCAATTATTTGCAGAGAAGAAAAAGCTGGCTCCCCTACCTCTTCTTCCTGTCTTCGTTGAAGAACCCTTCAGACAATGGGGATTGGACTTCATTGGAGAGATTAATCCACCATCCAGCGGGCAATTTAAATGGATTCTTACTGCTACGGATTATTTTACAAAGTGGGTGGAGGCAATTCCCACTAGGAAAGCCAATGATGTGGTAGTAATGAAGTTTTTGGAGGAGAACATTTTCAGCAGGTTTGGATGCCCCGTGAAGATTGTGACAGATAATGCTCAGGTTTTCAGTTCACTCAGGTTTATCAATTTTTGCCAAACTTATAATGTGACGTTGTCTCACTCCACCGCTTACCATCTGCAGGGCAATGGATTAGCAGAATCCTCTAACAAAACATTGGTTAGGATTTTGAAGAAAACAATCAGTGAGAATCAGAAGAATTGGGACACGAAGCTAGTTTTTGCTTTGTGGGCAACAAGGATGACCACAAGGAGGTCCACTGGCAAGTCACCTTATGAGCTTGTGTACGGCACTCAAGCTTTATTTCCCACACAATTGGTAAAACCTGTAATTTCTTTTCTCCAAGATGCTCAAGCAGAACCAAACCCCATGATACGAAGAATGAACAATGTGATGGAATTAAGTGAAAGTAGAAATCAGGCTCAGGATCGCTTGCTCACTTATCAGCAAAAGATGAAGGCAGTATTTGATAGAAAGGCAAAGGAAGTTTTGTTTCAGGAAGGAGATTTAGTTTTGAGATGGGATACACGAAGGGAAGATAAAGGCAAACACGGGAAATTTGATCCTTTGTGGTATGGCCCATTCAAAATTAATGAAGTCAGAGGAAATAACACCTTCGTGTTGGAAAATTTGGAAGGAGAAATGCTGGATATGCCTGTCAATGGGCAATATCTCAAGCATTATTTCCGACATTAAGCAGTTACTGATTCGTCATTGTATATATCCGGAGTGCTCACTGTACATCTTTCATCAAGCAATTTTTGACTCCATGCCCGAGGTGAAGGCACTAATCTGCAGGTTCTTAGTGTTTCGTGGTAAAAACACTATCCCCAGGTGGAGCCAGATGTTGTGGATCATTCTATCCGCATATCCTTTTTTATGTTAAGTTTTGAAATTTTGGAAAAAGAAAAGTGTTTTTGAAAAAATATTTCTAAAGATTCGAAATATGCTATAGTATAATGTTTATACTTTAGTATAGGAGAAATACGAAGAAGTAATACATTGTGTTCCCATTTTCATTTTGATTTGTGGAGCGGCAAACATTAGATTGTTATATCTTTTATTTATCATAAAGGTCGAGCAACTTCTGGAGCGGAAGTCGCGATCACGCGCATAAGCTTTTGGATAAGCAACTGCGGGGGGTCAACTTGCTCGCCGGTTATCAAAACCCGACCCCCCGCAGTTGACTAGTCAGATCTACGAAAATCGTTGATCAACGGCTCCGATGGATTGCGGGGGGTATTGGTTGAAGGTCTCGGCCGTACTCACAGACCCCCCGCATTACGCCATTCTCTGAAGTGTCAAACAGTTGGCAAAACCGCATACGTGTTGTCCCACGTCACCTTTGCATTAATTGCGTTTTGCATTGTTATAAAGTCGAGTTTGCCGTTCCGTTGCGGTTCATTTGTGATTGTTGTTCTGTTTCAAACCCCGTCCCGCCACCTTCGCACCGAATTGTTTTCAAAATTCTCGTCAGCCATGGCCAAACGAGCGTCCGTGTCTGGTCTGTCCACTCTGAACCCTCTCCTAGATAGTGAGAAAGACGTCCGTGATACTGTCTCCTCTGTCAATCATCCTCTCATGCATTACCAAGTGTCCTTGAACACCGACCAGTCGCCTGTGTTTTCCGCCATGCGGGATTAAGGTCTTTGTTGCTTTGCATTCCCTAAGACCCATGTTTTTCACGGGTTGTCATCTCTGGTTGGTCTTTCGTCCCATGCCACTGTGAAATGTCATGAACTCTCGGGACAAAGTGTTTGCGAGTTTGAAAACCAATTAATGCACGTCGAGCATTATGCTTCCAGAGAATGATTCTCCTTTGCAATTCCTCGGATAATTATTTGGTTCAATACTTGGAGGAGCTCTCGATTGAAGAATTTAAGCATTTGCATGTCATTACGGTACCAAGTCAGGAAGACCCGGTTGGTTGGGAAAGTTTAGTTTAGATGCTTTTAATGTTCAATCTGGTCAAGTTGCTCAACTGAATACAGAGTTAAAAATGGCGGAGAGAGATTGCAAACAGGCCCAGTCTGAACTGAACACAGCTCTTAGATTGATGCAAGGATGGGAAGAAAAGGCAAATGAAAATGAGCAGAAGTTACATAAAGCTGAAGAAGAAATTAAAGAACTCAAGGAGAAATTGAAGGGAAATATTTCCCTTATTAAAGCTAAGGATCTCATCTGGAATGAGATCATTTCTGAAATACAAGCAAAATGGAATTCCATACAAGTAATTGCCAGAGAGAAAGGCATTGTTGCTGATCACGAAAAGGAATTGTCATCAGACAAGCCAGCTGCAATCAAGAGATCAAAGTGGGCCAAAAGATTCATGAATTTTATTAATTCCAAAACAGATGAGGAGTTGCAAGACATGGGGATACAAGACAGGTATTTTTATGCTGAGGAAGTAAGCAAGATGATCATTAAAAATGATCTTCTGAAAGCATCAGAGAAGCGGCTACAGGTAATCAAAGAGGTGATTAGGAAATTTGACATTTCATTTGATAAATTGATAAGAACTGGCTTGCCATCATGCTGGAGGGAAGGAGGTGAATTTATGTCCTGGAAGTTTTATGAAGATCAGTTGGTGTTTGCAAAAAGCAGAGCAGATGGTCGACATGAGAAGATGCAGATACTAAAGGGAGAAACAGTCTTCAATTTCTTACAAAGACATTTCCTTCTCCTGTGGATGGTGAAAACGTTGTTTACAAGTAACCTCACTCACAGTCATATTGTTGCCTTCACAGTAGAATATCATCGTTATAAGAGTGCTCCAATAACTCAAGACAAGCTCTGGAAGGAATGTAAGAAGTTTACTATTGATACAGAAAAAGGATTTCCCGCCAAGCAGCCACAAGTGACCGTACAGCCGCAAGTAATCATTGAATCAGTTGCTGTTCCAGGAACATCAGTTCCTTTAGATTAGGATTTGTCATCTTTTATTTTATTTTCAAATCAAATGATGCAATGTAATGAAATGTTACTGAGGCATATACCTCCGTGACATAAAGTAGTTAAGTAGTTACAGTCAGTTAGAATCAGTTTTATAACTGAAACCAGTTTGGCTCAACTTGTATTTAAAGACATTTGAAAGAAGGAAGAAGGTTCCGAGTTTTGAACCTTTGAAGGCTAAATTTTGTACTGAGCAATATCAAATGAATAAAGAAGTTTTGCAAGTTTCCAATATTCCATCTATGTTGAAGAGTTTTCTTGGTTTCCATTTCATTTGCATTTCTGCGAATAAAGTAGAGTGATTAGAGCTGCAGGTCTCTTGATATTTATATGTCTAAGAGTTAAATATCCTTAATGGGCGCTCCTCTTCTTTAACTTATATGTTTTCCACTTCCTCTGGATTTTATAATGACAATTTCTGTGTAACGCAGCATGACAAGTTAAAATCCTTTTCTTTCTCTGTCTTTCATCTGTTCACTTCAGTATAAAAGGAATATGGCATTGCATGGCTCCTAAAGATTTGATATTTGGTAAATATATTACTAATATTTAAAGGGTTAAGAAACAGAGACACATATATACATTTTTGTGACATAATCTTTAATGTCTTGAGCACAGATTCTTGTACACAGCCAAGAATTGTTTCTCAAGGGCTCAGTCTTGAATCCCATCGCCACCATGGCCAATAATCGCCCAAGTCCCACGGCTCGGACTGTGCACTGCCTCTGGCTATGACTAATGCTCTAAGAGGTGAAGACCACCAATAAGCATCAATGCTCCTGGGCTCCTGCTGCGTTGTACCTGTAGCTGCATATGCTACCCCTCCAACTGCATACCAACTCATCACCTCTCTCCGATCCAAGTCATGACTCAATCCCATGCTGATCCTGCTCTCCTGAAATTGGGAAGGAGTCCTGAAGTAACGACAACTGGTGCCCTCCTGCCGACTGGGATCTGTAACATCTACTATGTCCAAGGGCCCTTGCTCCACTGTGCTCCCTACGAAGAATACCGTACCATCAAGAGGGTACCAACTCATGATCTCCCGCCAGTCCATCTTGGAGGAAGCATCTAATGTAGCAACAACAACTGCATGTGGAACATGCCTGGAAGGTTGCCGCCGACCCGTAATCATCTCCCACTGCCAAACTATCACATCTACCTCCAACATCTCCAGAGGATATGGATCTGTGGCTGCTGTCACGGTACTCAGTGTCTGTGCATCTGACTGCTCCGCCTCAAAGGATGACCCCAATGCTAGCCACATATCCATCCTAGGCTCAATGTGGGCACCCATCTGGACCTCACCCAAGGAAATGTCATGCCTGATGTCCATAGTATCCTCCTCTGCTGACTCAGGCTCCCTCATGTGCTGCTCTAGCTGAAGCGTCACAAGTGACTCATCACCCAGAGTATCTCCTATACAGTCCCCTGACTGCTCACCCTGCACACTGTAATACGGCTGCAATCTACTGTCATCATACCTGCATGACTGCTCTTGCTCCATAGAAGCAACCTCAACTGATCCTATGGACTCATATGAAAGAGAGTCCTCACCCTGGCATACAGAAGGAATGCCCTCCTGTTCTACCTTCGCCACCTCATCTGCATTGAATATGCCATCCACCCTCTCGATGAAGTGTCGATACAATGTCTGGAGTCCAGACGCATGCTGGGATGCTACCTCTGCTGAACACAATGTCCTCTGCTCATGCATGATCTCAACATGCCCCGAGGGAAAAATGATGCATGTCTCCCTCATGACCTGCTCCCCAAGCGTAGGCTCAGCAATGACTAATGTGCCACCACTGCATAGGATCATCTCATCCCCTAAACTGTGGCTGTCAACTAGCGTACTGACCCAGTGCCACTGCTGAGAAGTCTCTCGCCTAGTGTGCTGAGGGCCATCCAAATATCTTGGGTGTGCCTCACGGACCCTGCTGCTCATGCCCAAAGTGCCAAAGGACAACAACAAAATCGGTTGTGCCCATGAGTGATGTAGAAGAGTGTCGGATGTGTGAGTCCCCACAGATACCATCAAGTATCGCTCCTCTGTCTCCTCATCGATCCTGGGTGAAATACTCCCAAAGGTAAGCCCAGTGTCCTTGTCTGTGAGTCTCCCTGGATGCAATACTCTAAGACCCTGCTGTGCCGCGCCGTACGCCCTCGCAAGCCACCGGTCATCCATGTACTCCTCAACATGCCACTGCACACTAAGGCATACCCCTGAATACTGTTGGATACCCCATGCTACTGCTGTACCACCCTGTACCGTCTTGTGCCCTGACTGTGTCCAGGAATCTGTCACTCCCCGCGTGCTCTCAATGTGATGTAGGGCACTCCTACTCCACAATGCAGTCCCACACACTACGGTACACCACCATGTAGCTCCATGTCTACCAGTAGTCGACTGATCACTGCTAGAGGCTCCCACACATCCATGGATGTGATGTCCTAGAGCTGTGCCTCTACATATCGGACTACCACCAATCGGTATCGTCATGTCCACCGTCGCATCACTATACTCGCCGACAAATGGATCATCATTGCAAATCCTCCTCGAGGGGTCCGAGAAGTGAATCTCCCTATGGGTCAGTAGTGTTACCACCACTGCTCGGCTCCGCTGCGTCCTCTGTGCCCCACACAAAGGTGAAGAATCCTTGGCCCCATACAAGGCGCCATCTGGTGGCCTGCCAATGCCACTTCCTCCGACAAACTCCTGCCAAGGTATGTTGACCACCCCGTGATCCTGTGTACGAGTGTCATACCAAAACAACCTAGGGAGTTTGCCCATAAACTGGTTGGCCACTGGAGCTGGCCCAAACTCCCCTAGCGGATGCACATGCTCTACTGCTTGGCCAACTGTACCCTCCAAGACACAGGCAACCAACCTGCCTAGGAAATGATAGGTGATCCCACCTAGATCCCAATGCCAATCTGGGGTTCCTGTAATCCCCATGCATAGAAACTCCTGCTGAGCTACACTCGGATCCATCACCATCTCCATAGCCCGCTCCACCGAGTACCAACTCAAAATCTCTCTCCATCCAACCTCAACATGTGGATGCTGTACCTTGTGCAACTCTGATCGTCTCATATCGCTATCCAAGTCAACATATGAGATCTGACTAGGTGGCTCTGCCTCTCTCTCTCCAATGGGAAGAGATGACCCAACAACACTGCTAGTCCCATCCATGCATACCTGAAGGGGAATGATATGACGCTGCAATGTGCCCTCGGGTTGTACCATCAGGGAATCCAGTTGTTCCCCAATGCGGGCCAACTTGGCAGCTGACTCGGCACAAGCCACTCTCATGCCCTCCAGCTCCATGTCCTGCAACAAAATGGCCTCTCGAACTGATGTGGCCTTCCCTTTCAAAACTCGAAGGTCTGCTCGAAGCCGACGATACCGCTGCGTGCGACCATCATCCGACACCTCTGTATCTCCTAGTGCCTCATCGAATGGGGATACATCTCCTGACACTGCACCCATCTGTGTGCTGCTACCACCCGAAGTTTCGGACACGACTCCGGTCATCAACTCAATGGATGGCTCTACTGGGGTAGGCTCTACCTTCTCCACTACCACATCAACCGACCCGGCCGAGGAGGTCTCCAATGAGGGTGAATCCTGTGTCACACTAGGTGTAACCTCGGACTCCCTGCAACCCTGTGTTCCCTCATCCTCCAAGTGCAAGGTAACCATTTTAATGGTTTCCCTCTCTGATACTCGGTCAAGCTGGAAAGAGGTATCCAACTTGTCCACCCAAGCTTTTTCTGAGCGCCTGGATGACCCGTCAAATGTCGGTAGATGGAATCTGTTCACTGTGCGCTGTAAGCCCCCATCATGTGAGCGCCTATTCCCTCTGTGAAAGTTGTGAGGTCTACTATCACGCTGGAGCTGAACATAATCTCTGAATGAGATAAGATCTCTGATCGCCGGCCCACGTGCCAGGGACTCTGCAATGTAGGCGTCCATCTAGTCAGGGTCAGTCTCTGGCTCCCGCTGTGCTCCTGCCCCTATGTCTTCATCCAAAAAAGTGGGCATGGTAGGACGTGTTGGTGTATGTGATGCCATATGCTGAGTGGCATCATGCTCCGGCAAATGGTGGGATGTGCCTGATCCCTCACCAATTTGAAAACCCCTTGGGGTTTCCCGCTGCCTAACCTCTAGCGCAGTGAGTCTCTGTGACACATCCTACATGTGTTGGAGGAGCGCCTCTCTAAATCTCCTCTCATCATCATCACCTGCCATCAGCTCTTTCTGCTATGTGTCTACAGGCTCCCCATGAAATGGCACTGCTGCTCCAAAACCATACTACTGCTTAAATTCGACCTCCGATTTACCCACTGGAAACTGCTCAAAAAATTCTAGGAATTTGGGAAGGTGATCCTTGCCCAAAACCCAGAAAAACCCAGAAATGGTTTCTTCGAATTCCAACCTTAAAAATTTGACCCTTTATATTTTGGCCCTTTTTCCAATTTCGTTTTTGGTACTGCAACCGCTATTTCTCTCCAAGGTTCCAGCAAACCCCTGTATGATCTCTTTCCCAATGTCATAGACCACAGGCTGAGCCAGGATTATGCTCTGATACCACTGTAATATCCTGAATAGGAAATAGACAGCAATACAAGCATACAACTATAAAGGAAAATGCCGGAAATAGAATATAAAGCCAATACACATAAAATGCCAGAAATGCTAAGCCATTTTATTAATCTGAGAATATAAATGGATACAATAGATAATCAGAATAATTTCACCTATCCTTGCACAAGGAAAGTGAAGAACCCTCTCAGAAAATAGGAAATGGCTGCTACAAAAACTGCGTCCCAGCTGCTGGAAGAAACTGCCGTAGACTGCTGCTGCTGGAACGAACTGGGACTAGAGGCTGATCCCCTCGCCGGAATGAGCTGAAAATCTGTAGATCACCTGTACTCACTGCTCCGGACAAAACCCAGAAACCATAAATTAAATAGACCACCTCCGAAAATCACCCCAGAAGCCCTCCTCAAGGAAAACGTTGTCCCTCTAGGCCCAGTGCAGATACTAATTGAAATATACTGAGATGGGGCCACAAACTCCTCAGGAAACTCTCCAACTGATAAACACTGAACCTCCACACCGAAATAGCACGAAACCTCCTGCAGAAACCCCCACAATTGAACAACTCCAACTCAAACTGCGTCCTCCCTCCAAGGACTGCGTAGTCACCCAATGAAGCTCAGCTCCTCAGAAAAACACCCAACCAAATCACCTGCTAAAAATTGAAGGAAAACCTTGCCCGAGTAGGCACTCGAAGTCCCCCGGGGCTAAGGGTGAGATCTCCGACCGGAGACACTCAGTCGCACTAAACAGTGCTGCAGACCGACTAAACAGCCAGCGTGCTCAAGTAGATAGAAGTCTAGCTCAAATATCATCAACAACAAGAATGCCCAAATGAGGAGGCTCCTCCACCTTTTATAGCATCGGTTTCCCTCCAAAGCTTCTAGAGTGCATGTAGTCCCCCTCCTCTACATGGGGTGTGGCCCCCCTTGGCTCCCCCCCTTAAGTTACAATGTTGTGCTACTAGGAAGGTGTTTTATTCCACTAAAGTGAGTTAGACCCCCTTTTACTCACTTTTTTATTTATCTATAAACCATATACGGCAAAACTATATAAAGTCAAATATTCCAATTAGCTGTCGCTAATTAGGAATATTACATATTCTTTATGCCAATTGAGTTTAGTTTTGGTGGTTGAGTGGAAAAGTTGAGTTGACCTAGTATCACTGATCTTTCTCTTGGCTTTGGGCTAACCGGAGGTTGGCTCTTCCCATGTGGCACCCAATGCCCAAAATTTTCAAAATATATATATATATATATATATATATATATATATATATATATATATATATATAATTTTACTTTGATTAAAAGTGGATTAGGATATGAAACTTATTGTAGAAACATTGGTAGGGGCAGAAATTAAATTTCGTATAGATGAACATATCAGAGCCATTGTTGGAATCCATATAGATCTCTTATCTTGACCAAGAAAAGATACAACCTTTGGACTACAAGCATGCCATGTTTCCCTACCATAGTTGTGATGAATATGGGCATATGTTCAAGAATTTCCCCTTGGTTCATCTTGTGATGCAACCCATTCAATCACAACAGTAGGACGTTGAGAAATCATAAAACCCCACCCAATGTAGTAGGGGAGTCCCTTCAGTCCAAGATTAGATATGAATTTATATTAGATCCAATGCAAAAGAAAGAAGATACAAATTCCAACCCTGAAGTAAAAGAAGTGCAACAATACCCAAATCGGGACCCATCCAAAAGGAAACGAAAAAACCTTGAGAATCCAAAGGTGGTACTAATAGAAAATGAAGAAGAAATGACAAATGCAGTAGAATCCAGGAAAATTACCGACACATAGGAAATGGGCATGGATGAAATAACACTCTCCTAGATGCTAGAGGTCTATTGAGGTAAGGATTTGCACTCAATTCCTAAACAATAAATGAATTTACTCCATCAATCTTTATCCAAAGTTAGAGATTGTAAACAATCTCCATCCGCCTTAGGAGAGAATGTTTCTTCCCCAAATTTGAAGGTTCATTCACTCTAATTAAAGGATACCTCCAAACGAGTGAAAGAGGGGTGAAGAAAAGGCCAAAAGAGTAATAAAGACCTAATCAAAGAGGTGAGATATTTCCTATCCAATTCAAGAAAAGTCCAACTGATATAAGAGGTGTTTTCCTTGACCCACCAATCATCACAATGAAAATAATTTCCTAGAATATAAGGGGCCATAATTTTCATTGCAAACAATGGCTCCTTAAAGACTAGATTAAAAGTGAAATTGCCACAATAATTTTGTTATAGGAGACTAAGTGATATTATGAAAAATTGGCGCAAATTATGTCCTTATGTTAGAAAGGATGTCAGGTAATTACCTTAGATGCTCTAGGTCATATTGGTGGCTTAGCCATGATTTAGAACCTAGCGGTGGTAGAATTCTTTGACTAGATAACCAACCCTCATATCATCTTAGGAAGATTTCCCTAGCTAGGATCAAAAGAAACATGAAGCCTATATGTAGTATATGGTGCTCCCATACCCAAAAAAAGAGCGAAGTTCCTTCAAAATTTGGAGATGGTGTGATGAAGCCATAGGGATGATATCTGGATTGTAGGAGGGTAATTTAATATTATAGAAGAAAGAAAGGAAGGTATGCGTAGGATGGACACACATGCATAGTGTTTCCAAGATATAATGCAAAACTATGTTTCATGGGCATGGATACGATTAATGGGATGTTTACCTAAAACAACAAGCATGGAGGAAAGCATCAAATCACCTAAAGGTTAGACATGTTTTTGATATCTAAGCTTCTTCTGACAATATATCTCACCCTCAAAGCCTTCATCCTTCCTATCTCTAGTTTAGACCACTTGCCAATTTGTCTAGAGTTGGATTTAAATGGAACCCCTAAAAAATGACTACTTTGATTTGAAATATTTTTGCTAAAGGACCCTTCTATCCTAAAAAAAATTAGTGCTTGGTGGCAATAAATTGACGTATCAAGTCGTTCATTTATGCATGAATTCTACTAGATGCTCAAAATTCTTAATATTCATATCAAGAAGTGGAATAAGGAGGATTTTGGAAATATTTCGAAGCCAAACTGAAATTGGAGTAGCAAATGGAAAGCATACAATAAAGGACGATTTTGGAAGGAAAATATAAAGAGCTCATTAGGGAGGAAGAAACCATGCTAGCCCTTCTTTAGGAGTGTTAATCACAAGGAATATATTTGTTGGAAGAAGAAATATTGAATCTAATGGTTAAATGAGGGAGAAAGTAATTCAAAAAAGATTCATAAGTTTGTGATCAAACATAAACACCACAACATAATCTTCTCATTGGTAAACTCATATGGGAAATGGATTAGCAACCATAAAGACTTGGAGTTGGAGTTAACTAGCTACTATTGTTATGTTTTAAGGGAAGATAATGAAAATATGCAACAATATATAAACAAAATCATATCCAACATCCCAACAATAATCAACAGGGAACAAAATCAATCCCTCATGCATGAAGTCACCCTCGCTAAGGTTGAAGAGGTGGTGATGGGAACGCCCAAGAATAAGGCTCTTGAACCGAATAGTTACATCACTGAATTTTATCAATCTTGCAAGCCCATTCTAAAACATAACATCCTCTCAATAGTCGAAGAGTCATGGGTCTCAACATCCATCCTCCTTTCTTTTAATGCCACTCTTTTCACCTATATACCCAAATCTCATGACTCCTCTTAAGCTAGTAGTTTTTTCCTTATCTCTCTATGTAATGTGATTATAAAATAATTTTAAAAATTATCGCAAATAATCTCAAGCCTCTTTTTCCTGAGGATCAAATCCATGGAAAAAAATGGTTTTGTGGATGGAAGGAAACTCATGATGGCATATTAGTGTCCCATTCGTTCATCCACTCTCTCAAAAAGATTTTTAGGTCCCTATATTACTAGTTTAGTCCCTTATTGTTATTAGTGTAGCCCCCCTATTGTTATTTTTGTACCCCTGTAACCCCAATATTGTTATTATTGTGCCCTTACATTGTAATTGTTAGGTCGGCTAGGATTATATTGTGGGCCCATGGACTCCTATATATAGAAGGAGGTTTTGTTAATTTGTATCATCTAAGAATTTTTCATTTTTGTAATGTATTGGAGGTTTCTCCCTCGAAGTGGTCGATTTCTAAGGCGTTGATATCTCTTTTCTTCTATTTTTGGAGCTCGTTTCATAAAATTTGGTATCAGAGCTTTGGATTCTAGGGTTTCGCTGCTCCAAACAAGTCATCATGGTATTTTCACAATAAATTTTTTTGTACGAAGGTTCATAAGCTGAAATTTGTATAGCGCCAAGCCACAATCTTAAGGAACTGCCTCTAAAAATTTCAAATCTTGGTTCGCAATATTTTCGGAGATATAATCTGGGGAAGTTAGGGTTTTTTTAGGTTCCCAAATTTCAACTAAAACAGGACATCATAACATTTTCACTATAAATTTTCGTATACAAAGTTTTAGAAGCTGAAATTTTTGCAGAGCGAAGCAGAAATCCCGAGGAAGCTTCTGTAAACATTTCAAATCTTGGGTTGCAATATTTGTGGAGATATGATCAGTGGAAGTTAGGATTGTTTCAGGCTCCCGAATTTCATCTTAAAGAGGTGACCGTGGGAAAAACATCATAACTCTCTCTATGAGCGTGGGATTGGGATTTTGTAAAAAGTGGCCACAAGTACACAGACTGTAGTTTTTATTATATCAATTTTAGAGCCGAAGGAGGAAACAGTGACACATGGAAAGTCGTACAAGTTCACTCCATTGAACCAGTCCATAATTAGGTCATCGTGGGAGATTGGGCATAAATTTTCCTTGAAGAATCCAAATCAGGTTAGACCTTTGGCATTTGAAAGAAGATTAAAAGGGCTACTTAACGGCCAAATTTCAGATATTGAAGATTCGAAATCACAGAGATAATTCAATTTCAATATCGAGCTCCTCACAATCAAGAAAAAGGTGTGTATTTTTTTCGAATTACATAAGTCTCGTTTGAAAAAAATTAGTTTGAATTTATTCCAAGGGCATACTGAAGAATAGATATTAGTATTGGGTTCTAAAATGCCACCTAAAAGGAATTCAACACCCATTAAGCCTTCAGAAGGCTCTACCATGACTCATGAATACGAAGAAACACAACATGAGATATCAAAATTACAAGAGCAAGTGCACCAAATTTTACTATCGCAAAGATCAACAAAAAATGAAATGGAAGTTTTGAAGAAAGGCGTGGAAACTAAGATGGATGGTTTGAAGAAAGGTGTTGAAGCTAAGATGAATGCTTTGGAAGCTAAGATGGATGGCATGGAAGTGGGCATGGAAGCTAAGATGGATGGCATGGAAGCTAAGATGGATGACATGGAAGCTAAGATTGATGAAAAAATTAAAGACAACATAGAAAACATGAAGAATGATCTAAAAGTAGACATCGAAAGTTAGGCAAAGTTGATACAAGAAATGTTTCCTAATGGCGAAAATATAGTAGAGGAAACTCATGATGAGAACAAAATAAATGTTAATCATGATTTCATAAACTCTAATGTTGGATGGAAGAACCACCATATTCCAAAGATGGATATGAGGAAGTTTGATGGCAAGGATCCCGTAACATGGATACTACAGATGGAGACATATTTTGATCTCAATAATGTGCAAAACACACAAACGGTACTCATTTCAACTTTACATTTAGAACAAAATACATTTGTATGGTATCGATGACTTTTCTCCCATAAAACAATTGTCACTTGGTCAATTTTTACAGAGGAAATGATAGCACATTACGAGGATACAAAAAGCAACACCTTCTTTAGCCAATTGATAAATCTCAAACAAAAGGGTTCAGTGGTGGAGCACATTGAGGACTTCCAAAAATTGAATATAAGGGTAACTGATATTCTAGAGGAACACAGGATTGAGGTCTTCATAGGGACTTTAAAGGATAACATCCAACATGAAGTTCGCGTTTGGGAACCTGATTCATTGGAAAAGGCATTCAGGTTGGCAAGAAAAATTGAATGTAAAATTATGGTGACAAGGAAGCCTACCACTCACATATATAAAGATCAAAGTGTTGCTACTTCTAGACTTCCAAAACCTAGAAGGTTGTCACCACAACAATTGGAAGAAAAAAGAGCAAAAGGGCTTTGCTACAGTTGTGATAGGAAATATGCTAAAGGTCATAAGTGTGTTGAGAAGAAATTATTTTACATAGATTGTGAAGAGAAGGAAGAAAATGAACAAGAATCTTCAAAAGAAGAGGATATACACCAGGAACCAACCCTAGAAGAGGAAGAAATGAGTCTGACCATATCGTGTAATGCATTGGCAGGAATTACCACTCCTTAAAATCTCAAGATAGAAGGACATATCAAGAAGAAAAAGGTAATAGTGTTGATTGATTCAGGTAGTACCCATAATTTTATTCATTGTAAGGTAGCCAAGGAATTGAATTGTTTCCTATACCTAGCACCAGAATGTCAAGTGATGGTTGCAAATGGAGGAACTATAAATTTCTCTCGAAAATGCCATAATATCAAGCTAACCATGGGGGAATATGTATTGACTAGTCCAATGCTTTCCATTCCTATGGGAGGTGCTGATGTTGTACTAGGAGTACAATGGTTACAATCTTTGGGGACGGTAGTTTTTAATTTTCAAGAACTTTTCTTGAAATTTTTTTCAGAAGGAAAGGAAGTCGAATTACGGGGTATTGAAGGGAAGCCGGGAAGGATAATAAGCTCTAACGTCATGACAAAGCTTCTAAAGAAAGAACAACGAGGCGTAATTGCACAATTATGCTCACTAGAAGTTCCGACATCAAAATCATCTATTTCTGTAGATCTCCAACAAGTCTTGGACAATCATTCCAAGGTGTTTGAAACTTCCAAAGGACTCCCACCTATTCGTGATCATGATCATGCTATTCATTTGATTCCAGGAAGTGTTCCTCCAAACATCAGGCCTTATAGATATCCTTATGTCCAAAAGAGCAAAATTGAACATATGATTGCAAAAATGTTAGAGGCTGGTATAATTCAACCTAGTCAAAGTTCTTTCTCTGCTCCTGTAGTATTGGTACACAAGAAGGATGGATCATGGCACATGTGTTCGGATTATAGGGAGCTCAATAAGCTCACCATTAAAGATAAATTTCCCATTCCTGTGATTGATGAATTATTGGATGAATTACATGGAGCAATTTATTTTACCAAGTTGGATCTTCATTCAGGATATCATCAAATTAAAATGAAGACTGAAGATATTCCGAAAACAACATTTCGAACTCATGAGGGTCATTATGAATTTTTGATCATGCCTTTTGGCCTCACCAATGCACCTTCTATATTTCAAGGGTTGATGAATTCCATTTTCAAACCCCTCCTTCGAAAATTTGTGCTAGTATTTTTGATGATATACTAATCTACATCAGGTCTTGGAATGATCATGTTCAACATGTTGATAGGGTGCTCAAACTATTGTAGGAGAAACAATTATATGCAAAAACATACAAATGTTTCTTTGGAGGACAAGAGGTGGAATATCTGGGTCATATTATATCTTACAAGGGTGTTAAGGTAGACCCTATCAAAATTAAAGTCATTAAGGAATGGAAAGTCCCCACAACCATAAAGCAGTTGCGAGGATTTCTCAGATTTACATGGTATTATCGTAAGTTTGTTAATAATTATGGGAGAATAGCATCACCTCTAACAACATTATTGAAGAAAGATGCATTTTCATGGACTCATGAAGCAACTAAGGCCTTTGAACATATTAAAGAGGCAATGTGCCTAGCATCGGTATTAGCTATGCCAGACTTCAAAAAAACCTTTATTGTGGAATGTGATGCCTCAAGAAATTGAATTGGTGTTGTTTTAATGCAAGAAGGAAGACCCATTTCTTTTTAAAGTCGTCCAATCAAAGGAAAGTATTTACATAAAGCTATTTATGAGAAGGAAATGTTAGCAATACTACATGCACTAAAGAAATGGTGACCTTACATAATGGGAAGACACTTCAAGGTAAAAACCGATCATGATAGCCTTAAACACTTTTTGAAACAAAGACTATCTTCAGAAGAGAAGAAAAAATGGGTCACAAAAATGTTGGGTTATGACTTTGAAATAATCTACAAAAAAGGGAAGCTAAATGTTGTTGTAGATGCACTCTCAAGAAAGAATGAAGAAGTGGAAGCATTTCTTTGTGCCATTTCTATTATCCAACCAAATTGGATAACCAAAGCAAGGGATGAATGGAAGAAGGACAAAGAAGTGTGGATAAATTTAGTTGGAAAAATGATTTCCTATGGTACAAAGATTGCTTATATATTTGTAATAATTCCCAACTAAAACAAAAGATTCTTTTGGAATTGCACACTTCTCCTTTAGGACACTCGGGATTTTAAAAAACTTACCATAAGGTGAAGAAATAATTTTTTTGGAATGGCCTTAAATATGATATTCAAAATTTTGTGGCGGAATGCTTGGTTTGCCAGCAAAATAAAGTTGAGACAATTAAGACCACAGGTCTTCTACAACCTTTATCCATCCCAATTCAACATTGGGAGGAGATTTCAATGGATTTTATCATAGGTTTACCTAAGTCTGAAGGAAAGAGTGTCATCATGGTGGTAGTTGATAGACTTACCAAGTATGCACACTTTTGTGCATTATCTCATCCATTTAAATCAAGTACAATTGTTGCTACATTTATGGACACAATTCAAAAGCTACATGGAAACCCAAAGGTTATTATGAGCGGCAAAGATCCCATTTTTACAGGAAATTTTTGGACAGAGTTATTTTCTAGTTTGGGTACTCAATTAGCTCATAGCTCATCTTATCATCTGCAATCCGATGGTCAAACTGAGATAGTGAATAAATTTTTGGAAGGATATCTTTGTTGTTTTGTATTTGATAAAAAAACACAATGGGTCAAGTGGTTATCTCTCGCTGAATGGTGGTATAACACTTCCTCCCATACTGTAGAAAAAATGACCCCATTTATGGCACTTTATGGATATCATCCACCGTCCATCACGTCATATTTAAGAGAAAATTCTAAGGTTCAAGTAGTGGAAGATCACATCGACCATCAAAAAGAAGTTCTCCAACTCTTAAAGGATAACCTAAATTTGGCACAAAATCGAATGAAACAACAGGCAGATCAACATCGTAGTGAGAGAAGTTTTGATGTACGAGACTGGGTATTTTTATAGCTACAGCCATACAAACAAATTTCCCTCAAGCAAGCTAATAAGGATAATAAATTATCGCCAAAGTAATATGGTCCTTACAAGGTGTTGTAAAATATTGGTACTATGGCATACAAATTGGAGCTTCCTGCTTCTTCGCGAGTGCATCCAGTTTTCCATGTTTCATGCTTAAATAAGGTTATTTGTGAAAATATTCTAGTTCAAACAATATTGCCAGAACTTGATGAGGAAGGAAAAATCATATTGGAACCTGAAGCGATCACGGAAACAAGAACTCGACAGCTACGAAATCGATCAATTTCATAGTATCTCGTCAAGTGGAAGAACTTACCCACTAAAGATTCTACATGGGAGGATGAGAATTCTATACAGAAGCACCCAAAGCCACTCAAGCATTGTGGACAAAATTTTTTTGAAGCAGAGGGGCATTTTAGGTCTCTATATTACTAGTTTAGTCCCTTATTGTTATTAGTGTAGCCCTCTTATTGTTATTGTTGTACCCCTGTAACCCCAATATTGTTATTATTGTGCCCTTACATTGTTATTGTTAAGTCGGCTAGGATTATAGTGTGGGCCCATGGACTCCTATATATAGAAGGAGGTTTTGGTAATTTGTATCATCCAAGAATTGTTCATTTATGTAATGTATTGGAGGTTGCCCCCTCGAAGTGGATGATTTCTAAGGCATTGATCTCTCTTTTCTTCTATTTTTGGAGCTGGTTTCATAACAAAGATAAGGAAGGATGGAATGATAATTAAGCTATATATTCTGAAATATTGTGACTACAGCATCTAGAACTACATTCTCCAAGTCTATCAGGAGTTTGGTTTTTCATATGAGTGGATAAGCTAGGTATGTGTTATTATATCCTCCATTTCTTCTCCATCCTTCTCAATTTCTCACCAGTGCATATTTTAAACTCTTCCAAGGGTATTCTCCAAGAAGATTCCCACTCCCCTTTCTCATTTATCCTGGTAGAAAAAGGGTTGGGCTACCATCTATCAACAATTGTGTATTAAAAAAATCTTAAAGGAATAAAAATAGATCAAAATTCTTGACCTATCTCCCATCAATAATTCATGGATGACACCATGCTTATGGGCATACTAATGGTGCAAGAATGTAATACTATCAAACAAGTTTTAAAACTCACCTCATGTGCTTCCATAAATCACAACAAATAACAAATTTAGTTTTTAATACACACCCAAGTATTCAACCACATATTACAAGGATCTTGGGGTTCTAGTGAAGCTCACTTGCAACCAAATATTTGTGAGCCCCCCTTGTAGATAACTCTCTTGGATCTATGGATTTGAATGATTTTCCTCTCAAGATACCTATAAAACTAAGTGATTGGACCTTCAGAGGCTTGAAATTGGTAGGAAGGATCACCCTACTCAAATTAATCATCATGTCTCTTCCCATATATCGCCTCTAAGCTCTAGCAACCTCTAAGGGAACCCTAAAATTCATCAAGTATTTTTATCATTCCTTCCTCTAGGGAGGACCCCTTTGAGAAAACAAATGGGCCCTCGTTGCATGGGAAAATTTATGTAAGCCAAAAATTCTTGGATGTCTTGGCATGAGAGACCTTGAAACACTTAACCAAGTAATAATATCCAAAATTTGGTGGAGATGGATTGATGGGGGAATCATCTTTGGAAATTTGTTTGGAATTTTAAATATGGGGAGAATATCTTGCTATAGAAAAATATTCAAAGGGGATAGTAGTTGCATGGATCTTTTATATAGAATCTAGTTGATAAAAATAGGAAATTGGTGCAAAAACACTACTTTTGGGAAGTTGATAATAGACAAACGTCACTTTTTTGGGAGGGTTATGATCTGAATGGAAAATGGCATCCGCCCATGGTATTCATCTACCCATGTTATCCATCCACCCATGGAATTTATCTATGATATTGTAAATTTCATTGACCCATGGTATTCATCCACCCATTGTATTTATTCACCCATGGCATTGTAAGTGACATCTATCCATGATATTCATCCACCCATGGTATGTATCCACACATGGTATTCACCCACACATGGAATTTACCCATGGTATTGTAAGTGGTATCTACCCATGGTATTGGCCTATGGTATCTACACATGGTATTGTAACTCAAAAAAGGCTATAAATAACAAGCCTCAGCTTGTAAAAGGAAAGATGGTCCGCCACAATGTAGCTCCTACAGTTATTCTCTATATTAATAAAACAAGTTTCTTTGTGGTTTTATTTTTTTGTGTTCTCTCTTTTTTCAGGCATTCTAATTTTGCAGATCTTGTCAGATCCATTTCAAATTTTTAGATCTTGGGGGTCTCCCCCCAAGATTCGGATCAGGTTATTAGTAGCAACTTCCTACGGTTAACAGAGAAGAAAATTTGAAATTTATCAAAGTAGCAACAAATCAGAAAAGTTCTTTAGTTGTAGATGACTTTTGGAAAAGGGATATGGAGGAAACCAATTGTAGAATCTATAAGGTCAAAGGAGAATAAGTAATAACTTCTAGGTATGAAGAATGGGATAATTTTGACAAAATTATCTACAAAAGAAGGATCACAATCATCAATGAAGATGAAAAGATTTGATGTGGGCAAAATTCAGCAAGAACATTCATGATCAGAGAGGCATACAACTTAGTAGCAAACCATAACCAAATTTTCTCAAGAGGAATGTGGAAAAATATATGGCTTCAAAATCTTTGCCCAAAAGTAGCCCACTTTATGTGCTATTGGCTAAGAAAAGTGCCCTCACATGGGACAAAATAATATGGAGAGGTTATGAAGGGCCTTACAACCACTAACTATTGAAACCAACCCCTCCCATAGTTTCCAAATTTCATTAACGTTGCAGGGTAAACAAGAGATGAATAGTGACTAAGACATGAATCGACCTCCAAGCTTCAGTTATGGAAGTGGGGTCAAAAATTTACTTCTCAC
Organism: Pinus albicaulis; assembly: GCA_034641835.2. Lineage (NCBI taxonomy): Eukaryota > Viridiplantae > Streptophyta > Pinopsida > Pinales > Pinaceae > Pinus > Pinus albicaulis. Next base: position 203,895 of record JAXQQM020059080.1, read on the forward strand.
AGACACCCCTCAAGGCTTACAAGACACTCAAGGGCCAAAGAACCACCCCAAGTGACCAAACCGTGAGTTGGATATACTTTTCTCACAACTTAACTGCCAACCACATGCACAAGCCTACAAGGGTGCAGTTATAGGGCTTCAATCGCACGCATGACACTGCTTCCATGCATTTATAGCGCAAAATTCCTAGTTTAGAGGGTGCGATCTTTAAATCTGAGCCACAATTCCAGCCCAGCCTCCTGACCACTTCCCATAAATATTTGATACTTTCCATAATCATTATTGACATGAGGACAAAGCTAAAAATTCAAAATCGAACCAACAACTTGACCCAGGCTACCTAGAACACATTAGATATTTCATCAAACACATGGAAACAATGTAAGCTACATGTCATGAATGCATATTTTATCGTGATAGTCTTAGATTAATCTTATAATCACCAAGAAGGATCTATGTCCTCTCCACATAGATGCAACGACATTTACTAGTCCATACTAATCTCAATACATAAATAACTAAACGATTCATGATAAGAGACATATATGATACACATTATATAAACAACATATAACCAAAAACTAAATAGATTATAAACCATGGCAACTCAGCCATAATTTCATTAATATAATACTACAAATGCTCATAGATCACAATAACAGAATGTTTTATATTAACATAGGAAAAATACCAACCAATTCAGGGACTTACATGTACCACCCTACAATAGATTGGGCTGAACCAAATCTCTCTTTCATCCAACCACCCTCGCACCATATTCCAAGCATGGTTAATGTGGTATCTCATGGAATAAACTAAGAAAAAACCAAACCAAGGATTCCAGAGCCCAAACCAACTCAACCCTAAACCACAGTGATTCCACCTTCACGGTCGAACATCACTAACACCAACCAGATCGGTCTCTACCCAAGTTGTCCAGGGCTCCAGGAACTAGTAACTCAACCCACAACCTTTTAGCACTCCTGAACATTTGTCCAACCTAGCTTTAGGGAATAGTAACTCAAACCACCAAGGGCTCTAGTGCATTTATCCCAACTTAGGCACAAGACTAGTAACTCAACCCAAGTTGTTCCAGGGCTACTAGAGCGTTTTTTCCAACCCACAACCATAAGGAATTATGGGCACCAATCAGAAAAACAATCATGTGGAAAACCGACAACACCATGGATATTCATGAAATGACAAGGCAAGGCTAAAACCACTGTCAATTGAAGAAAATCTTCATGGGAACGACAACATATAACCAAATAATCACATGCATATTCCATGCATCCATAAATCAACAAGGAAATCATACATGTAACCTATTACCTGCAAAGAAAAATAGTTGTAGACACTGATCCACCTATTCCCTTGTGCTTTCCTACTTTTCCTTTTCCTTCTTTCGCCAAATCCAATGTATGCCAAAGTTCTCCAAAAATTCTCCAATATTTCTCTAAGTGTGCAATAGTATGAGAGAGTGAGAGAATAGAAGAGAGCTTTAAAACTGATCTGACAAAAGTTGTGAAATGATCTTCAGAAGCCTTTTTAGCATTGAGGCCTCTATTTTCGTCAATTTTCTTCATTTTTCCTTCAATTTAGCTCTCATGAAAATTTGTTTCTCTTCACCTATTTTCCTTTATTTTCATAAATAAAATTGCAATTACTGTCACTTTTTTTTTCCAATGCCTTTACCAACTTACATAGCCATGAATTAATCACAAGTGATACTCATCACTATGTTTTTCCCAACATTCAACTTGGAATATGTGTCCCATGATCTTGGTCTTATATTTTATTTACATAGAAAATCAACCAGGGGTTGCTACAAACCCCTCCCCCTTTGGGGAACACTATCCTCGGTGTTTAATGACACTTATAAACCAGAAAACAAGATGCTTCCAATGGATATTTATACCACAACTTGATGCAACATTGGCATTATATAATATTGTTGAGACCATGACCATCATAACATGAACACCATACCACTTTTTGGAGCTTTATAACATATATCGATGTAGTATTTACAACATACATATGCATATACATATAACCAAGGCAAAATCAAACAAATATACCAGAATACATCCGCTAAATTGGCGAATAGAGAAGGATACATAGAACACATATGATCAACCATCTCCCATGTATCTTGATTGGGCCCAAAATGATTCCATTGCAATCTAACCTGCTCGATTTCTCGGTTCTTAAGCGTGAGTTGTTTTTGCTGCAATATGCATTTTGGTTCTAGCTGGAATTCCCCCTTTGGTTCCATGTACAATACAAAACATTCAATCACATGATCAACATCCTATACATACTTCTTAAGAAATGAAAAATGGAAATCATTGTAGACTTTCATTGTCAAAGGCAGTGCAATTTTATAGGCCATTGGTCCAATCCTCTCAAGGATATCTAAAGGCCCAAAATATTGATCTGTGAGCTTGACACATGATCGAATCCTCAAGGATCTCCTCTTGGTATTGATGCACAAGTACACATGTTCCCCAACCTGAAACTCCTTAAGTACCCTATTTTGATCTGGATAACTCTTTTTCCTATCCTATGATGCCTTTATATTCCTTTTGATAACCTAAATTTTGAGTTCCATATCTGCCAACATATCTGGTCCAATCAATACTTAGTTCACTTGATCACTCCAACTGATAGGAGTATTACAACTCTGCCCATAAAGCGCCTCAAATGGACTCATCTTCAAGGATTTATAATACCCATCATTATAAGAAAACTATACCAATGGAAGATACTCTTCCCACTTCCTTTTTTTATGCATGATGTACATCCTCAACATGTCCTCAATTATGCTTTGAAATCTCTTTGTATTTCCACCTGTGTGTGGATGATAAGTTGTATTGAAAGCCAAATTTGTCCCCAAACCTACAAAAAATCTTTCTAAAACCTGTAAATGAACTTGGCATCTCTGTTAGATACAATATTCTTCGGAACACCATGCAACCCCACTATCTCTCTGATGAAAAGCTTAGGTATGTCACTAGCTATATTTGTAGACTTAACTACAATGAAATGAGATACCTTGGTCAACCTGTCAACCATAACCATAATGGGATCATTTTTTTTTGATGTCCTCAGTAAAATTGTAATGAAGTTCATGGAAATGACCTCTCATTTCCACTCTGGAATCAGAATTAGGTGCAATAAAATACCTAGATGCTTACACATTTCTTTTACCTGCTAACAATCCAAACATATTCCAACAAAATCAACCACTTGTTTCTTCAAGCCCATCCAATGATAGAACTTCTTAATTGTTGTTAATGTATTTTTATATCATGGGTGACTTGAATACGACTTGACATGAAACTCACTCAAGATAAGCTTCTTGAGCTAATTTTTATCCGACACATAAATCCTATCCCTAAATATGAACAAACCATCTGTTGTGAGGTGATACTCCTCATCCCTATTACCTATACCCTATTTTTATAACTTGTTCTTAAGCTACTGCTACCTATCATCTTATTTTACTTCCTGTAAGATCTACTCCTGCAAGTCTGTTCCATAAGAACTCACTACTATAATGCAATTTACCTGTACTCTTCTACTAAGAGCATATGTAACCCTATTCTCCTTACTCTTAATGTACTTGATCTCAAAATAAAACTCACTAAGAGTAGTTATCCACCTAGCTTTTGTGACATTTAGATTAGTTTGTTCAAACAAGTATCTCATCCCACTATGATCACTCATCAAAATAAACCTCCTTCCATGAAGATAGTGCCTCCACATATTCAATTCATTAATGATCACTACCAACTCAAGGCCATGTGTCACATAATTATACTCATGTTCATTCAGTTTACTTGAATCATATCATACCACCTGTCCTTCCCGCATCAAAACCCCACCAAGTCCTCTCTTGAAATCATTTGTAAACACCACTAACTCTTTATCTGGATATGAAATCTTCAAGACCACAACATTTGTAAGCAATTGATTCAACTGATCAAAACTAGATGCACATTCCTCTTTGTATTCAAAGTTCTTTCCTTCTCTTTGCAACGACGTAATAAGATAGAAAATCCATGATAAGATCCCGATGAACCTCCTAAAATGACCTAATAGTCCCATGAATGATCTGACCTCATCCACATTCCTAGGTGTTTCCCAATCCATGATAGCTCTAATATTTTCCGGGTCCATTGCTATACCTTCCTTGGAAACAATATGCCCTATACCTTCCTTGGAAACAACATGCCTGAAGTAATGAACTTCTCACTGAAAGAAATTGTACTCACTAAGCGTGGAATAAAATTTATGTTCTCTCAATAACATGAATAATGCTTGGAGGTGTTATGCATTCCCTTCCTCATTCTTAGAATATATCAGTATTTCATTGATGAATAATTTCACAAACTTGTCAAGATAAGGACACAACACTCTATTCATCAAACACATGAAACTAGTTGGAGCATCAGTAAGACCAAAAGGAACTACCACAAACTCATAATGCCCATACTTGGTCTGGAATGTGACTTTGTATATGTCTTCTTCTTTGATGTGTACCTGATGATATCTTGATCTCAAATCAAACTTTGAGAACATTTTTGATCCCTTCAACTGATCAAACAAGTCATTGATATGCGACAAAGCATACCTCTTCTTGTTTGTCATCTTATTCAACTTCCTGTAATCAATGCACAACCTGGGAATACCATATTTCTTCCTCAAAAACAACATTGGTGCACCCTAAGGTGACACACTTGGCCTAATGTATCTCTTATCAATCATTTCCTTAAGTTGTAACTTTAATTCCACTAATTTTGGAGTGCTCCTCTGATAAGGTGCCTTAGATGTTGGTTTTTCTCTTGACATCAACTCAATAGAAAATTTCACTTCCCTATGAGGCAGTAACTCTAAAATATGTGTTGGAAATGCATCTTGAAACCAATGCAAAACCTGATACCTCTTTAAGACTTCAACATCATCAACCTCCTTCCTTTTTCACTAGAAATATGAACTCCAAACAATACACATGCTTTCCTACCACTCTATTTTTCCGGCATAGATATAACCATTTATAACCATTCTCACTGACGTATGTTTTGTCTTACCCTGCAAGATTCTCCTCTCTCCATAATCATCCACGCATTCAATAGCCTTATCATAACAATCTACCTTACTCATTTGATTATAAAACCAATCCATACCCAACAACATAATTTATGATCCAAACGAAAGCACATTCAGATACGTTGATGTAGACACATTTTTCAAATCAAATGCACAAGATCTCACCCAATTATGAACTCTTTTCTTAGAACTTGTAACCAAATTCACAAACCAAGACTCTGCATGCACTTATTTATTCAAGCAACACTTATCCACTAGGTCAAGACTAATATAACTACAGTTAGATGTAGGTTAAATAAAAATAGAAACAACTTGATCACAAATATTACCTCCATCTCGATAATAAATGCCTGATGATCAACCTGCTTATCATCCAATGATGCATAAATCCGAGAAATACTTTGTCCAACATCCCCAAATGTTTGTGCCTCCTGAGCATTGTAAATTTGAGGTCCGCCACCCTGATGTTGTGGAAAATATCTCCCGCAATGATATTTTCCACAATTCCAACACTCCAAAGGATTCCTGTCATCACCCTTGTTCTTCTCCTTAGACCAAAATACATGTCCTTTGTCAACTGCATTGAATTTATTGTATGGAACTGCATTCTTTTTGTTACCTTCAACTTGAGGTCTTCCTCATTTCTTATCCCACTTTCTCGTAGTCTTGTCAGTACCTTTCCAACCCTACTTAGGCTCTAAATTACACTTAGAATACTCATAACAATGCTTCAAATTCCCAATTACTTCCTCCAATGTTCGATGCTCATCATACTCAATTTGATCCTTAAATTCTAAAGGTAGACCACTAATGAATATTTGAACCTTCATCTTCTCATTCTTAATATATGGAACATACCTCAACAACTCCAAAAAATTAGTCGTATATTCTTCGTATATCATAGATCTTGTATTCAACTCTTAGAACTCCTTATCCTTATTGTCATAGTATCTTTTTGACAAGTAGTTATTCCTTAAGAGTCTCTTGAATTCATGCCAACTCAACTCCTTCGTCCTAATACCTCTAACACGCTTTACATCTTCCCACCAGATGTATGATTTCCCTTTGAGGCTAAAAATGACTATCGTAACTTTCATATTCTTTGTATAATCATGCAGCTAAAATAAATTCTTCATCCCAAGTAACCATTCTTCTGCATCTTCCAATTTCTTCAACTCTCCATCAAATGTATGAGGTTTTTCTTTCTTGAACTCATCTGGAATTTTTTTCTTATCATTACTCCTATAAGGATGATAATGATGATGGCCATGTTGTTTCTTTTATCTAGAACTAGAATAGAATCCATAACCACAACCTCTCCCATCAGGTGTATCCAAACATATTCCGCCTCTGATCATGTGATCTTATGCTCTCCATGAGACCTACTACAATATGCCCCATTTTTCCTTTCCTCCTATCCATAACTGATCCATGGTTGTCCCTGTCTCTACAAATCTAAAAAACTCTGAAGGATCGCTGCATTGACCTCTAATTTATTTTCTTATGCCCTGGAAAGTCTTTCTTGTGATTGAATGATTATGTCACTGTATTCTTTGCAACTCCTAATCTTTGTCTTTAAAATTCTCGAAGTGTTTTCTATTCCAAGAGAGTAATCATCTCTATGTTGCTCATACAATATATAAGGAGAGTCACATGAATTGTAATCCACCATTTTTCTTATCATCTCTGATCTTCTACTTCCTTCAAACATATCATGCAAGATCAAAAAAATATAAACATAATCAACATACCTCAATGAATTTCAAGGGAGGTTATCTCCTCTGCACAATCAATCTATATTAGCACAATATATATATATATATATATATATATATATATATATATATATATATATATCAATCATCTCAACATAACAACATCATCAGCCTCTACATGAAGAAAAAACACCACAACAATGACCATCACAATGCATGCATAACTAACACATAAACAACTAACATGCATGTATGAAAAATAGATTCTTCTCATCTAGTCCAAGTGTTTAAACCTAGAAGCTATGATGCCACCCTAAAACTATCCCCTCCCATATTTACCCAATTTCACTTACATGCCAGGGTAAGCATGAGATGAAGATTTACTATGACATGACCTCACCTCCAAGCTTCAGTCGTGGAAGCAGGGCCGACAACTGACTTCTCACATACATCCCTTAAGGCTTACATAACACTTAGGGGCCAAAGCACCACCTCAATAACGAACACCTGGGTTGAATCTACTTTCCTCACAGCTTAACCCCCACCACATGAAAAATCCTACTAGGGTATGGTTATAGGGCTTCAACCGCATGAATTACACTATGTTCATGTGGTTATAGACCAAAATTCCCACTACATAGGACACGGTCCCACAATTTGAGCCATCATTTTAGGCCAGCCTCTATAACACTACCCATAACTATTTGAGACTTTTCAAAATCATTATTGGCATGAGGACAAAGCTAAACATTCAAACTCAAACCAAGAACTTGACCTAGATTGTCTAGAACGCAATAGAAATTTTTTCAAACACATGGAAAACATGTAATATACCAGTCATGAATGCATATATAATTGTAATAGTCGAATATTCATCTAATAATCACCAAGAAGGCTCTATTCCCTCTCCACATACCTACAAAAACACTTATTATTCCATACTTTCATAAATCAATCAATAAATAAATGATTCATGGAAAGATCCATAGATGATACACATCATATAACCAACTTCTAACTGGAAAATAACCAACACATAAACAATGGAAACTTAGCCATAATATCACCAACATAATACTAGAAAGTCTCATAAATCACAATAAGGAAATGTCTCATAATAACATAGGAAAATACCAACCAAGATAGGGACTTCCACATACCAACCGAACATGGATTGGGCTGAATCAAATCTCTATTTCAACCAATCACCCCCATGCCATATTCCAAGCATGAATGTGGGATCTCATGGAATAAACAATGAAAAAACTAGGCCAAGGATTCCAAAGGCCAAACGACCTCAACCCTCAGCCACAGTGATTACACCTTCATGGTTGGACATCACTAACACCAACCAAATTGATCTCTACCCAAGCTGACCAGGGCTCTAGGTACTAGTTACTCAACCCACAACCTTCAAGGATCTAGAGAATTTATCCAACCCGGCTCCAGGGACTAGTAACTCAACCCATCAAGGGCTCCAGAGTGTTTTTCCCAACCTAGAGTCCGAGAATAGTAACTCAACCCAAGTTTCTCCAAGGCTTCCAGAGCATTTGTTCCAACCCATAACTATAAGGAATTATGAGCACCAATCATAAAAACAATAATCTGGAAAACCCAAAACACCATGGCTATCTAGGAAATGGAAAGGCAATGTTAAAACCACTATCAATCCAGACAAATGTCCATGTCAAGGACAAAACATAGCCAAATAATCACATTCATATACCATGCATCCATAAATCAACAAGGAAATCACACATCCAACTTGTTACTTGCAAACCAATCTAGTTGTAGTCAGTGATCCAGATTTTCCCTTGCACTTTACTGTTTTTCCTTTTCCTTCTTTCTCCAAATCCAATGTATGCCAAAGTTCTCGAAGAATTATCCAATATTTATCTAAGTGTGCAAGAGTATGAGAGAGTGAGAGAATCTAATAAAGCTCAAAAATTGAATTGAAAAAATATGTGAATTGATCCTAATAAGATTTTTTTATCATTGAGGCCTTTAATTTCTTCATTTTCCTTCATTTTTTCTTCAATTTCCCTCTCATGCAAATATGTGTCTCTTCACCTTCCTTCTCTCATATTTTCCTTTATTTTCATAAATAAAATTCCCATTATTTCCACTTTGTGTTTTCCAATGCCTTTGTCAATTTCCATAGCCATAACTTACTCACAAGTGATACCCATCACTATGTTTTTCCTGACACTCATATTGGCATATGTGTCCCATTACCTTGGTATTATATTTTATTTACATAGAAAATGAACCACAAGTTGTTACAGCTATGTAGCTCGACGAAGGAGAATTGGGAACATCTCTTTAATTCCTACCCTTTCTAGAGGATATTTGGATATGCCTTCATGATTTATTCAAAAAATCAAATAGGATCAATTCATATATTTTATAAAAAGTGGAGAATTGGAATAGCATTTCCTTCTAGAACCTTGATTTGTTGATCAAATTTTAGCTCAAAAATTAAAGTGCTCAGAATGTTTCAGAACCGACATCAAGTCGAACTGTTTTCCATTCTGAATCCAATGGCACTCATTTCGCCTCAAATTGATATCATGTACTAAATTTATCGCATTTTGATCATTTGGCCCAACACCTAAGAAATTAGAAGGTTTGCTAACTAGGCAGCTGACTAGGCTACTGTACTTCTGAAATCATCTAGGGTGAGTGGGAAGGTACGAGAAAATGAGAGCATGCTAAGTAGAAGCCTTGTATTGGACAATTTGGTTCATTGTGATTGGTTTGTTTGGTATGTGGTGGACCAATTAGTGTGCGCCATGTGGCCCAACCAAAGGCCACCACGTGGCACACCATGGTTGGCCAAAATTATGGTAGGGGTCAGATAGCCTTAGCAGAGCTCGAACCACCGACATATGGTATAATACTCCAATGCTTTTCCATTATGCCTCATGATGTTGCTTATTATACTATGGGAAAAAAATTATCATAAAGTTTAATTCAATGCCTAATTAGAGGGGGGGTCGGGCTGTCAGCCCCGACTCCTGGTCACGACAGTACAAAATGACTTGGTGAAAAGGAGGTGGGGCTCGAGACTTAGCTTGGCCCCTGGTGGCACATCTTCCTCACGACTTCTGACAAGACCACCAGAGCACAATGAGAGAGGGGGCTTACGACAGCCCCTAGCCCTTGGTGATTTGAACCTCCATAAGGCCGTGGTAAGGAGCTTAAGCAGGGAGCTAGGAATGAGGACTAGCCCCTGGTTCTATTTTGCAGTGTGACCCTCGCGCAATATGAAGGGGACTCTAATGGAAAGGGAGGGTCCCTGGCCTGACACTCAGCCTTGTGGGCATTAATATGATCATGACCCGAGAGTTAAGGGCCTAGGTCGGCGGGGGAGTGCGGTTAGCCCCGACCCCTGGTCGCATGGCCCATGTGGCCATAGTTTCTGAACTTAATTTTTATTGGATGAACTAATGGTCTAAAAAAATGCACCTTTGCTGGATGAATTTTCGCCTCTGCAATGAAAAACATGGCTAAATTATAGGATAATTAGATTGTTTATAAAAATTGTAGGATGAATAGTAGAAGAACTTGGTTGAGAGCAAAGAGAGCCATAACTTGGTGAGTTTTCTTCCTTTTGGAGCTAAATAAGAGTCTACCTAGGGATTTTTAGACATTTTGGATCCAATGGTGACCTCTATTTTCTGATTTGAGCACATGTGAAGTGACCTTTTACAGGTTCAAGTTCATGGGTGTATGGATCAATCAGTGTTTTGGAGCAGTTCTTGAAGGTGTTTGAGCATGGAGAAGGCCTTGTAAGTGTTTTATTACCTTCATTGTTTACTGCAACACTTGTTACCTACAGGGTTAAACACATCTATTATTTTCTCGCTATTCGACATGGGATCCCATCAAAGAAAGTAGTAGAGAAGGACTCCGCAGATCGAGGAGCAGACCATAGAGTCTATTTTGAGTCATAGGGGCTTTGGGGTGGGTTAAATCCCCTTATTATTTAATCATATGTGATTATTTTTTGAATGTTTAACTCTGCCCATGGTTTTGGACCATGGTATTCTAAATGCCAAACCTATATAAGGAGTCTAGATAGAAGTCATAGGTAAGAGAGAAAGAGAAGAAATAAGAAGGAAAGAATGGTTAAATGATAAATAATATGAGATGCATTTGGATGTAAGATTGTTTCGAGTCAGAATATGTGTATTGGGTTAGAGGAAAGGCTCTTGGAGCTGTGTGTGTAGAGACCTTAGGAAGTTTGCAGCTGTGTGCACAAGGTGGAACTGAAAGTATGAGAAGGATCTGGCTATTAATGAAATCACTATTGGATAGATCTGATTTACATTGATGTGTTTTTATTTTACTTACTTTTTATGAGTATTTGTGTTGAATAAGGGTTTTTATCTATAATTGAATAGTGTCGTCTTGTTTATGGTTATTTACTTTGTTTAATGCTTTAATAAGTAAGATCACGAAGTCTGATTAGTAAGTTCAAAAAATGTGTTGAAGAACACTTATATTATTGATATATATGACCTGTGAAGATATATTAATAAGGAAAATCCCTAAAGACACATTATTTTATCCCTATGGATGCATAAACCTGGTTCGAGCATCCCCCTATCTTGCCTCGAGTGAGACTTTGGTCTGTGTAAGAAGATCATTGTCGAAAGGGATGGTAGTAGTGGGTTTTATTGGAATGCGTAGTCACTTTGAACCTGGGTCTAGGCACCATCAAGCAAACAAATGGTTCTATTTCTGGGACCGAGATATGACTAAGGGACAACTGGATGTGGAAATTGTCTAAGCAAGAGATTGAAAATTGGGTAAGTATGAAAGAACATGAGTTTGTTTTGAAAGAGATCAGAAACCCATGCATCTCCACTGAAAATTGGTTACATAAGTATACCTATACAAATTAGTATGAGATATTTTTTGAGTCATCTTCTAGTGAGTTGTACGAGTGGATATTAAGACTAGCTGCGCAGACGGGTCGGTTCAATAATAAGCTAACTATGTGGACCCCATATCTGATTAAGAAGCTGAAAAATATTGATAATGAGATTGGAAGAGATGTTGATTATTGGATAGAAAATATCCTTGGAGAGTTTATCACTGAGTTTTCGATCGATAATTTTGTATCTTATAGCAACACAGAGAAAAATTTCTTCAAAGGCCCTAGAGGTAAGTACTTGAATTAACTGAAGTTATGGATTAGAATGCTATTGTGTTAAAAGGGTACACTGCATATGTCATCATATTGATCTTTTTCGAAAGAGAACCTGGTGCTATGTGAAGGAGTAAAATATTCATAATAGATTGGGGAACTTACATTGAAATGGAATATAGGTTAATGTTTAGGTTTGAAGAAAGAGAAAGCAACCCCACTACCCCGAGAAGTATGAGATCTAAAAGTTAGCAGAGCACTTTGGAGATTCCTCAACCTTCCACCCCCACCATCACTCCATCCCATTTTGTTCCTCCACCTCCACCTCCACCTCCCCCATTCACCATGGCCTAAACCCCGAAGATGCCTATTTTTAAGGGAACAAATGATCTTGAATAGTTATGGTTACTGTGCTGCAAGATAGAGCATTGTCCTGGTACATGAAATATGTTACGACAAATGCAAATTCTTCTTTGGATGAGACAAACACCGTGTTGAACACTGAATTAAAGAAACCAAAGTCACAGTCCCAATGTATCACAGAGATCGAAAAAATTAAGGAGCTAGCTACAAATACCGTATAGGAGGTAGATCAAAGTTTTAAGACACTATTGAGCTACATTAGTTTCAATATCCTAGATGAAAAACATAGAGAATTATTCACTATCTCTTTGTTGCCTCATCTCAGATTGCCATTATCACAACATAAGATTGCTACTCAGGATGAAGCTCTGGAGAGAGTGATGAGGCTAGAGGCTTCACTAATAGTCGATACAAGAATAGGAGTGAAATAGATTCAAACTCAGTTGGAGATATTGTGTATGGAGCTCCAGTATTTAAATAAGGGAAAGGAGGTTCGATCTGGTATAAGGTTGGAAGTCTGGTGTATCAAGTGCAAAGCAGAGGGTCACTATAAAAATCAGTGCCCTGTTTATAGAGAATATTTGGGCACTGGGATGCTGAGTCCATTAAAACCTAGATTGAGTGTTGGGCCAAGAGTAGGGCCCCATGTATGGTGTAGCTTATGCCAAGTTGCATGCCAAAATTCCACAGACTACTGTCACCTATTGAAAAATTTTATCAGATCATTGAAGCAATTTTTTTGCAATTTCCGTAATTCAGTGGGACATGATAAGAAATAGCATAAGAGATATGATCTGATAATGCAAAACAACCCCATTTCATTTTGAATGCAGGTAGAAGGGCGCGAAGCTTCAGGTTTTCTGACTATGTGAGGAGGTTTCCTAGGCCGAGGGCATGACGAAGGAGGACGCGTAGGTCGTGGACGAGGAGAGATGATATGTTACAACTGTGGATAGCCTGGACATTTTGCGAGGGATTGTCAGAATCTGACTGCAGCTTCTTGTAAGTATTGTCAAGAATTTGGTCGTGAAATCAAAGATTGTCCCATTTTGTTAGATAAAATGCAAGAGAAGCACAACCAACAGCTGACTCAGAATATAAAAATGATGATGGATGAACCACACCAGGAAGATACAAGCATTAAAATAGTAACGTGCAGTAGTGTGAATACTTGAGGATACCGCTCAGAAGGAAAATATATTGCGATAGAGACATGGGTAAGGAATGTGGAAGATAATTATGTTGGATTTAATGTACAACAAGAGAACCAAACATTCATGGAATCAAGGAAAACACTTATAAATCCTAAATCTTCGCCACCTACTGTGCAGAGACAACTGTTTCCATTCGAGAATAATCTTGAGGAGGATTTCAAAGTAAATGAAGTTGATCAGTCTATATTGGCATCCTTCTTACAGATGTGTATGAAATTGTTGAGGGACCAGAAGGATATAGAAGGATTATAGGAGTTGAAAGAAAACTGCGCTGGAAAGGAAAATCTACAACTGGAACAACGCGTAGTAAATAAAGTGTACAAGAACAAGAAAAGAACTAGCCGAGAGATGTGGTTGACTACACAGATCGTAGATTATAAGATGGATCAAGTCATTCTGGATCTAGGATCAAATGCTAATGTTTTTCCAAAACAGACATGGGAGCGAATGGGATATCCTAGGCTGCAATGGTCACAAATTTAGCTGACGATGGAAAATCAACAGAAGATCATTCCTATGGGGCGATTGCAGGGAATTAGCATATATATTGATGGAGATGGCATGTTGGTTGACTTCAAATTGATTGTAATCATTGATGATAGTAATCCATATCCTGTGTTGTTTGTATTTGATTGGGCTTATGACATGGATGCTATAATTAACCTGAAGAAGAGGAAGATGATATTTGAAAGGAATGGTACCGAATTTTTTATGCCATTAGATCCTTCTAAAGGTGTGCGCTATATAGAGCATGTCCAACATGAGTTTTGGGATGCTGAGATTGATCAAATATATAAGCTTAATACACACGATGAAGACTGGATTAATCCCATAATGGATGGTAGAATTTGTTGGGAGCACGATTTTTCTTGTGTTCCATATTATGACGAAGAGCTAGAGCATTGGCATAATCATTTGCATGAAGTAACCACTAAGCGTTGTAACACAATTGCCAAATATCTGCGTTGTGTCCAACCCAAAGTATGCGACTTGCATTTTTATGATGGAACATGGAGTTTTTTCTTATTTTTGGAGGAATTTGAGAAAAATTTACTTGAGGACCAAAGATACGACTCTTTGGACTTCGCATTAAGGTGTACTCCAGCTAGATGGTGGGGTCCGCACAGAGAAATTTTAGGAGGTTGGAAGGAATTTTGCAAATTGATAAGGTGAGGTTTGGTTAGCTTGATCCAAGGATCACAAAGAAGTATGATGGTCAGAAGGATCCTCGTGAGAATTTGGTTCGTTGGAATGAATCTTGGGGCATCGAACCTTAGCCAGAATGGGTGCACTTTTTCTTTCATTCGTTGGAGACGATACCTCAGCAATGGTATCTCGAAACTTCTGTGCCATGGAAATCTAGATTGGGATGAAATGATAGATGAGTTATTATTAAAATATAGCTTCGTTGATGGTTAGGATTGTATTAAATAGGCCCTTAAAGAAGTTAAGGCAGGGGTATTCCAAATTACCAAGGAGCCAAGGATGTTGGTACAACTTGATTGGGTTGCATAACTGGAACAAGCCAGTGAATGTTACAATTTGACCGCTGAGAAAGGTGAGGAGGATCTACGCGATGTTAATATTCCTAAGTCAGAAGGACAATGTGAGGTTGTAGGGCCCGAGATATCAATGTCGGATGTAACACAACCTGTCAGGACTAAACAAGTCAACATAGGCTCAGAGGCGGAGCCCAAAATTTTAAGATAAGAGACCATTTGGATGATGACACAGTCAAAAAGGTCATTGAACTATTGCATGCCATAATAGGACCCATTCCCTATAAAATTATCAGAATTAAAAGGAATTTTGGGTGATCTCAGAGTTATGCACATCAGTTTGAAGCCTGATGCGAATCCAGTCAAGAAGCGCCCATATCTACTAAACCCAAAGTACAAGGATAAAGTGATGGACGAACTCAACAAGATGCTTGACGCTTTCATCATTAAACCAGTTGAGGATTCTGAGTGGGTTAACCCTATGGTGGTCCAGGAAAAAAAGACTAAGGGAGAGATATGAATTTGTGTTGATCTCCACAAGCTTAACAATATATGTGTTCATGATCTGTTTCTAAAACCATTCAAAGAAAAATTATTGGAGAAAGTTTGTGGGAAGGAAGCCTACTCATTTATGGATGGATTTTTAGGATATCACCAAATCAGGATTGCGCCGAAGGACAGGAGCAAGAAAACCTTTGCCACTAAGTGGGGGCATTTTAGTACATTGTCATGCCATTTGGGTTGAAGAATGTGGTAGATATATTTTCTAGGGTTGTTGTCACATCTTTCAAAGAATAAATCCATAATTTCCTGGAAGTATATTTTGACGACTGGACAGTCTTTTTCCTGTTAAAGAATCATGTCTCTAGTCTGAGCTTAATGTTGGATACATGTAGGAACTATCATATCTCCTTAAACCTGAAGAAGTGAATTTTATATGTACCATATGGTATTTTGTTGGGAAATATTGTGTGCAAACAGGGATTGATGGTATACCCTATGAAGATTGCCATGATTATCAATTTGGAACCCCCAATAAGTGTAAAATAGCTACACACGACACTCGGACATTCATGCTATTATAGGAAGTTCATTAAGGCGTATGCACAAATTACTGTGCCCATGGAGAAATTACTAAAGAAATATGTCAAGTTCTGCTAGGATGACGAATTTCAAAAGGGTTTCGGTATACTAAAATACAAAATGGTGACTACACCTCTTCTTGTCTTCCCATATTGGAAGAAGGAATTTCATGTACATGTCGATGTGTCCTGCATAGACTTGGGAGTTGTGTTAGCGTAGCCCAGAGAAGGAGATATTGATGACCAGGTAGCCTTTGCAAGCAGGATTTTTTTTAAAGCAGAGATGAAATACTCCTCCATAGAGCGCGAAGATTTGGCAATGGTATACCTGTGGCCGGGGGGGGGGGGGGGGGGGGGGGGGGGGGGGGGGGGGGGGGGGGGGGGGGGGGGGGGGGGGGGGGGGGGGGGAACTGTCGATTTTTAGAGCATATTGTACGATTTGAGATTTGTGAAAATTTTAGTAATGATTAGAATTTTATTTCCTAAATAGCACTATTAAGGTCATGACCAAAGAATTCCATGTGGGTCACCAAAATATTACGCCATATCACCCCTAGGCGAATGGCACGGTCGAAGCTTTCAACAAAATATTGGAGAATGCGCTGACAAAAGTATGTAATATTAACATAAATGACTGGGATCTATGCATTTGTGCTGTTTTATGGGCCTACAAAACTACCTGTAAGAATCTGGCAGGTTAGACCTCATTCTGACTAGTGTATAGTGAGGAAGTAGTAATGTCGATGGAGTATATTGTACCCAATATTCGCATCACAACAATGACGAATATGGCGGACAATGAAATTATGGAGAAAATATTGGCGCAAATGCTTGAGTTGGAAGAAGATTGGTTCATCGTTGGATTTCATCAATAGGTTCAATAGGAAAGAGAGAAGGCATGGCATGAGCGACATATTAAGCAGAATATGTTCAAATATGGGGACCTATTTTTTTTGTATGGAAGAAAGTTTGAAAAGTTCCCAGGAAAGATGCAAATGCACTAGTTAGGCATGTATCCAAGATGTGACGAAAGGAGGCACAATCCAGATCGCCAAGCTAATTGGGGAATTGTTCCCTAGCCATATTAATGGTAGCAAATTGAATTTATACAAATATGAATCCATCCCTAGTAGTTCGCAATGACTATATGGGCAGTGTAGAGTCTTGATTCTCCACACAATTGGTCAAGGAAATAAGACTATAACTCGCTTGCAGATACAACTGAGTGAGTTTCAAGAGAGCGTGGCTCAAGCAAACGAAGTCAGAGATTTTGAAAAATCAGTACGCCGAACCAATTCATCCATTGAAGAATTCCTTGAGCGGCATGAAAGAAAATGTCGATGGCGCATCACTTTTGTGACTCGGGAAGATTCACAGTTTTGTGTTGGGGGGATTTTGGACATGGGATCCCCTCAAAGAAAGCAATAGAGAAAGACTTCACAAATCAAGGAGCAGAGCACACAACACAGAGTCTATTTTGAGTCATAGGGGCTTTGGGGTGGGTCAAATCCCCTTATTATGTAATGGGATGGGATTATTTTTTAAATGTTGGACTCCACCCATGGTTTTGGATCATGGTAATGTAAATGCCAAACCTATATAAGGAGTCTAGATATAAGTCATAGGTAAGAAATAAAGAGAAGAAAGAAGAAGGAA
This sequence comes from Pinus albicaulis, assembly GCA_034641835.2. NCBI lineage: Eukaryota > Viridiplantae > Streptophyta > Pinopsida > Pinales > Pinaceae > Pinus > Pinus albicaulis. Next base: position 221,694 of record JAXQQM020059080.1, read on the forward strand.
AGTAAGCTTAAATGCTTAAATGATAGATCTTAGGAGATGCATTTGGATGTAAGATTGTTTTGAGTCAAAATATATTTATTGGGTTATAGGAAAGGCTCCTACAGCTGTGTGTGTGGAGACCTTAGGAAGTCTGCAACTGTGTGCGTAGACCTGCAGTTGTGTGCACAGGGTGGAAGTAAATGTACGAGAAGGATTTGGATATTAATGAAAGAATTGTTCGATAGATCTGAGTTACATTTACGTGTTTTGATTTTACTTACTATTTGAGTTACATTTAAGTATTTTGATCTGTAATTCAATACCACAGTCTTGTTTATGGTTATTGACTTTGTTTAATGTATGAATAAGTAAGATCGCGCAATCTGATCAGTAAGTTCAACAGTTGAACAACACTTGTATTATTGAAAGATCTGACCTGCTAAGATCTATTAAGAATGAAAAGCCTTAAATCCACAGTCCTCTATCCCTCTAGATGCAGAAAATTGGTTCTAGCATTCCCCTATATTTCCTCAGGTGAGACTTCAATCTGTGCAAGAAGGTCATTTCTGAAAGGGCCGGTAATAGTGGGTTTTATTGGACTACACGGTCACTTTGAACCTGGGTCTAGTCCCCATCAAGCCAAAACTCACCATGTATTATTGAGGAAAGATTTATTTTTGTATTTCAATATGGAATTTAAGTACTTGTATGCTCGTGTATGCTCATTTTCAGATGGAGTACAAGGGAATTTTAAAAGACACCTTGTGTTGTTGATGATTTCATGACTGACTGTAGGTTGTCATGCTATGTAGAGTGGGATTTATTTGTAGGAGAACATATCCTTGAAGGGGAAATAACCACTTGTTTTGTCAGCAAACTTTTAGGTACTCTTTTTCAATGAATACATGGAGTGGTCTCGCTATGTTGGAAGGACCATAGATGTAGCCCATGAGGGGTGAAATCCGTCACCAAATTATTTGTTGTTATTCTTCATGAATTCCTGTATAAGTTGATTGATGAGATTCTTATTATGGTCAAGTTTACATGAAAAACTAACTGATAACTTGAAGAGACCTTTGAAAACATGTTAGGTCATAAGACCGATTTTTCCTTACAAAGCATAAGAGAACGATCACTTTTGAGGAAGGAGAAATTCTCCTCCATTTTAGATGATTTGGTATCATAGCAAAGTCTGATCAAGTTGGAAAAATGGGCAAGAAGAATATCTAAGAGCTAAAGGAGATGAATTTGTCTCTTCATATGGAGAAAATGGAATTGAGAAGAATGATAGAAATTCCTGAAGAGGAGAAGAAGCATATGTGCCTTCAGTTGAAGCATGTGCTTGAGGAACACATTGCTAAAAGTTCCACTTTCATGACAACAAAAGAAACCTCCAATGTGAAGCTAATATGTGTGCATGGTTCAAACAGATGTTATGTACCTTATGAGGAAAATGATGCATGTGAATTTTGTAAGCATATCCAAGCTTCTCATCATATGCCTGTTGGTAAAAGTGGGTGGCTAGAGTCATCTACAAAGTCTTTATCATCATATGAAATTGAAAATATGAATGAAAATTTCAACGAGGTAATTATAATTTCAAGTTCGAATTCTTCTATTTATGTTCATAACACCTCTTTTGCAGCATTTGAACAACATACCAAAGGAATTAGTATGAATATTCTATCACAGATGGGTTATGAAGGAGGAGGCCTCAACATCAATGGCCAAGGGATCACTAATCAAATCATGGCTGAAGAGATACCAAGGTGTCAAGGATTGAGATATGGTCAAAGAGAGTTTGGAGAATGATCTAAATGGTTTGAGTCAAGCAATCATTAGAGGATGGTATGTCACACCAATATGGTGGTGACAATGTTCATTTGTCTCCCAAGCGAGATGAATGATTCAAAGGACCTTACATTTCATCTTGTGGTCCACATCATAAAAGATACAGCTCGAGGGAAAGGTATAAATCTCATGGGAGTCTTCTAAATGTTGGTAATTTTTATTATTTGTGTGACAAGTGTCCTTGCACTTTTTGTGATGCAGTTGACAATTTGCTAGATATTTGTGAGAAACACATGGTAATGGTCAAAATAATGGCTTAGATTATTGGAATCAAGCATGATGAATCTCTTTCAAACTTCAGGTCTTCCTTGTCTACAACAAGAGAATTACTTTTTTACCCATTCCAAGATGCATGGGCATGCGATGAACGATGTTGGAAATTACATCCATAGCTTCATTCCAAGAAGGGAAAATAGATTGTGAAAACCAATGCAAGGGAAGAAAGAGGTGGAAAAGAGGACTTGTAGCATTCCTAAAGCAACCATAAATGAAAATTTGATGCAAAACGAGAACCCATTAGCCTAGGAGAGGAAGAGATTGGGTAGACTGTTTGTATAGTTTCTTTGTGAATTGTATATACTTGTTTTTGTTTACCTGTTTTGGGTAATTTTGTAAAGTGAACAAGAATAATCATATGTGCAACAAGTAATTTTTTTGTTGATGTTATGTTTTTGGCTTGTTTACAAGTCCCAATTTTTAAGGACTTTTGGAATATACAAGTTTTTCATCCAAGTTTGTCTACAAGTTTGTCATGTACTCACCAATGCAAGTGTTCCAGATGAAACGTGTTGTGAATAGAATATTTGTTTAATATTGTACAAGATGATTGTATTTTTGTAGGAAATGTTAATTATTTCATTGAATTTTTGCAGCAGTGTAATTTTCTGTACAAGCTCAATTTCAGGACGGTAAAGAAAGTTTGTATTGATTTTGATTTCCAAGATGGAAATTAAAATTTGTCTTCAACAATTGAATTTCGATATGAATTTGTTTTGAGCCGTGAAAATATGGGTTTAAAGAGAATGTTCAAATTCCACTCATCATTTTTTTTTCTTGCATCAATGATAAGAATTTTGGCTCGATCCTTAACAAGATAGTAGGTCTTCACAAAGAAGATTGGTAAAGCACCTTAGTTGGAGCATGAAGGAAACCAATTGAAAACAAAGCATTATGGATTGAGCTTTTAGGTAATTTTGAGTTTCAACCTCATTTTATTTACTAGGAGAAGTAAAATTTTGGAGTCGAAAATTTCCTAGTGGGGAGGAATGATTTGGTGATCAAATGTAAGCTCAAAAATTAAAGTTCCTATAATGTTTCAAAAATAGCATCAATTTGAAGTGTTCATCATTTTGAATCCAATGATTCTCGTTTCATCTAAAACTGATATTGTATTATCAATTTATCACGTTCTTCTCTTTTGGCCCAATAGCTAAACAATTATCATGTTTGTTGACTCGACAACGGATTAGGCTACTGCACTGCTGACACCATCCAGGGTGACTTGGTTGGTATGAGCCATTGAGAGCATTCCAAGTAACAACCTCATATTGGACGATTTGGTTTGTTGTGATTTTTCATTTGGTATGTAGTTGACCAATTAGGGTGTGCCACATGGCCCAACTAGAGGCCACCACATGGCACCCCATGGTTCACCAAAATTATGGTAGGGATCAGATAGCCTAGGCAAGGCTCAAATCCCTCACCTCTAGTCTAACACTCCAACTATTTACCATTATGCCTCACGGTGTTACTTATTATACTATGGGAAAAATATTATTATAAAGTTTAATTCGGTGCTCAATGGGAGGAGGGGTAAGGTTGTCATCCCCGACCCCTAGTCACCACAACACCACATGATCTGGCAAAAAGGAGGTGGGGCTTGGGATTTAGCGTAGCCCTTGGTCACACATCTTCCACATGATCACCGACAGGACCACTAGAGTGCAACGGGAGATGAGGCTTACGGTAGCCCCTAGCCCTCGATCATTTGAACTTGCACAGGACTGTGGTAAGGAGCTTTAGTGGGGAGATAGGAACAAGGACCGGTTCTATTCCATAATGTGACCTCAGTACAATGTGGAGGGGGATCTGATGGAAAGGGTGGGTCTTCACCCCAACCCTCGACTGTGTGGGATTTAATATGACCACGCTTGACAGATAAGGGCCTAGGCTAGTGGGGGTGGGCAGTTAGCCCCGGTCCCCAGCTGCATGGCCCATTTGGCAATAGTTTCTACACTTAAGGTTTATTGGAGTAATTAATGGTCCAAAAAAATGCTCCTTCATCGAGCGATTTTTTCGTCTCCACATTGGAAAATAAGGTGAAATTGTAGGATAGTTAGATTGTTTATCCGAATTATAGGATGAATAGCATAACATCTTGGTTTAGAGCTTAGAGAGCCCTAAATTGGTGAATTTTTTTCCTTTTGGAGCTCAAGAAGAGTCAAACTTGGGGTTTTTGGACATTTTGGATCTAATGGTAACTTCAATTTGTTTATTTGAACAATTATGAAGAGACATTTTGTAGGTTCAATTTCATGGGTGTATGGATAAATTAGTGTTTTGGAGCAATTATTAAAGGTGTTTGAGCATGTAGAAGGCCTTTTAGGGGTTTTATTACCTTCATATGTTTACTGCAGTAGCTATTACTTATAGGGTTAAACTCATATATTCTTTTCTCACTATGTCTCGTTGAGGAAAGATTTATTTTTGTATTTCAATGTGGAATTCATGTACTTGTATGCTCATGTATGCTCATTTTTAGATGGAGTACAAGGTATTTCTAGGAGACACCTTGTGTTGTTGATGGTTTCATGATTGACTGTAGGTTGACATGTTGTTTAGAGTGTGATTTCTTTGTCGGAGAAAAATTCCTTGAAGGGGAAATAACCACTTGTTTTGTCAACAAAATTTTATGTACTCTTTTTCACTGAATATATGGAGTGGTCTAGCTATGTTGGCAAACCTAGAGATGTAGCCTAGGAGGGGTGAAATCCATCACAAAAATTATTTTTTGTTTCTCTTCATGAATTCTTGTATGAGTTGATTGATGAGATGTTTCTTATGGTTGATTTTACATGTAAAAATAACTCATAACTTGAAGAGACCTTTGAAAACTTGTTTGGTCATAAGACCCATTTTTCCTTGCAAAGCATCAGAGAACAAGCACTTTTGAGGAAGGAGAAGTTCTCCATTTTATATCAAACCTTTTCATCAGTAGAGCTTGATCAATCCTTCCTCAATTCCTCCTATGGCTAGTTTGGAATGAATGTAAATCGATATTGGTTTGTAATGCCTCCTCTATTGATATTTTTTGGTCCACTATCCTTCTTCAAGTTAGATAAATTTTTCTCTTCTCTCAGTGTCTGTGTCTAATTGGTATTCATTATGCTCAATATTCCCTACCTAAGCCTCCCTTTTGTTCTTGTTGGACCTTCCCTTCTTCAACCAACTTTTAGTCCCCTCTCCCCAATGGATTCATTAAATTTAACTTTGATGGGGTTTCAAAAGGAAATATGTAATATCCCAAAATGGGACTGTTAGCAATGCATGTCTAAAAAATGAATTTTTCAGAAATGGATGCTACAGAATTTGAAATCAACCCTTGGATCCCTTAGATATGATAATCTAAGACCCAATTCCAAGAGGATATCAAAAACAAATCAAACTAGGTGAGGTAAACATACCTCCCACACCTAGTATGGCTTGAAAATTGCCCAAGGAAGGGATTGCAGCAATATGTAACAATACTGCTTTAGAAATAACGTAGTTTGGATAAGCAGCAGCAAGAGGCCAACATGGAGGCTCAATATTCCTATATATATCAGCAAATCAGATCCATTATGAGGCCCATACAAAATACAATAGGAAAGAGAAGACAATGGTGGAAGAAATCCCTCAAGAAGAGGTGTTGCAACACATGTAATGACTGAAAAAGGCTTGAAAACATTATTTTATTGAGCATACAGTAGCAGTAGATTAAAACTTAGATCTAGAGCAGATATTTGTACAAAATATTAGAACTATATCGGATCTGTACACTAGATTGTCTCTACTTTACATCCCCTTTGGGGTTTTGAGAAAAACATGTAGCACAAGGAGTAGATCTGAGATTCCATGCAGCAGATCTGCAGATCTATTCATAGTTTCTAAATCATATACAGGATTATTCAGATCAGATCTTAATATGACATGGATAAGAACAGAAATCCATGGATCATCACAGTGAAGGGCAGATCCCCAACACTAGAGATCACTCCTCAATAGTTGCCAAAACACCCTGCAACTTTCCCCCTTGCAGATAACGCAGTCTTGGAAGATAAAATGCACTGTAGAATTGAAGAGTCGATTGAACTGATGCCAAGATGTAGGTCTGAAGCTCCAATCAGCTATTACACTCTTGTCAATGGAACAGAAGACTCCCCCACTGAAAAGAGGTAGTAGAATGGCCTAGATCTGAGCAGATCTAGCCTCCACTTGCTGCAGATTACAAGAAAAACCAAACCCTCAACAGGATCTGCATTGTATTTGGAAGATGAAGCTTGTCCAAATGCCTGATAGTGGACAATATGTATAAGAATCCTCCAAGAGCTACTCAATGGAAGAGGTGGGATTCCCGATCAGGAACACCTAGTGCTAAACAACACTATTCTCAGCTAAAAATCAAGAGAATGATATATATCTAAATAGAAAATATATTCATAACATTTCATATCATGAACAACCTTCTCTTGTTGTCCCCTCTTCCTTTTATAAGATGAAAGTCTTGCAAAACCCTAAACCATCTCAAAGGTTTAGCTCCTTTCACATGTGTAGCCTCCAACTAGAACTGCGTTGTGCATCTAGGAGGTTCATTGCATCTGGATAGCACTGTGGATTTGGTCCTATTGACCCAGTCAAATGTCTCAACCCCTTTCACACATAGGGGAGTTTTATTAAGGCAGCCCAGATTTAGCCTTGTTCACATGGGGAATTGATTTATTTTGCTGTTTTAGGAGTTTATTGATCCTCCTTTACAATTTTATTCATGCAACAAGAAAAATGAAAGAAAATTGTATATTCCCATTAGCTTGGGCTAATTGAGAATATTACAGTCCTCCCCTCCAAAATTTTGCTTTTCCTCAAGCAACTGATAGAGTGAGTGCTGCAACTCCTTTCCGCTTCCATTGGTGACACCATCAAGTGATAAGCTTCCTCCATGAGCCGAGTGTTCACCAAGCCATCCTTCCATGAATTGTTTCTTTAATGTTTTAATGAGAGGTAAATGACCCATCCCATAAGGTGTTAAGAACTCAAATGAAACAACCATGGCTGAACCAAAACTCTCCCTAAAACATGTAGCATAAGGTACATGGAGAGTCTCCATCCCATGAGGTAGATACATGCTCCCCATCCTCCCTACATACAAGCTTATAAATAGTACAAGTATATCAGCAATGTATGGAAGTAAAATTATGTACATAAAAATAGAAAATTGAGCATGAGGAGGTGGGTCAAAATCCCACATATGATACCAACGCAGTGCATCTCCTGCCTACATCAAGTGAAGACTTGGTAAGTGGTTTTCCCACCACTTACTTGCTGCCCAAGTCATCTCACTATTGTTGAAGGTGAGAGATATGTTTGGTTCCTTGGGGAAGCACCCATCATGATGAAAAACCTCCCTTTGCTCATCAAGGGAGTGGCGAAATTCAGAAATTTTAGTGGCCCAATAGTTGCCATGAGATTTACATGATACATTACTCCTTTTAGGAGTCATGGCCTGCATAAAAATGGTAAAAGAACATGTACCATTAGAAAATAAAACTTGTTTTACATGAATAGGTCCTTTACCAATAATTTCCCTCATACACATGGAGTTGTGCATGGATCTTTCTCCTCTTTCCAAAGAAGGAAGAGGTGGCTGGAATGACTCTTGCATAGAGTCATATGGCTGCCCCAACTCCACATAGCTCATGCATTCCTGAAAATGCTGATATAGGTGCTCTTTCAAGCCTTCCCAATCAAAGCTCCTCATGATGATGTTGTAGATCCTCTAGAATATAGGTGGCTGAAACAGAACTCTTTGTATGCTCCTTGTACTATCTTGTGCTTGAGCTTAGAAGCTCTAGAAAAAAATATCCTACCATGATGATAGATGAATCCTCCTTGGACTAAGTAGCCTTCTTCATGCAGCTAGTCATCAAGTATCATACATGTGTGAAGATCTTTGGAATAATCCACTAGCAGTTGGGATTTCCAATACAGATCTACACTGCTCAACAATGACAACGCTGATGATGCATCAACCAAAGTTTCTGTCATGTTGCTGATCCTTCCCTTGTCATCTCCTATACCAAAGGTGTGTTTTTGAAGGCTGCTCCTTCCATTCTTCTCCTCCCACAGCTTAGGATCAGAAAGGAGAGTGGGTGATGATGATAGGGGAAGAATATTTCCCTCCTCCTTGAGCTTACCCAAGTCTCCCAGCGCTGTAGCTTTGCCTTCAAGTGATCCAATCCCTCCTAGATCTAAGTTTGGAGCATCAATTTTTGAGGTTTTCCCCACAGAATCTGAATCAGGTGGCCTCTTAGGTGGTTTGCCACTAGATAATGAGGTTTCAACGACCATCCTCATATGCAGAATAAATGGGATCCTCATGTACCTACTTCCACTGCACAATTTCAACTCTCTTTCATGTGTGGAAGTCTCATGAAATTTAGATACCCCTCTTAGTGGAGCAAGAGTGCCTCTGATTGAAGCATTTGCTCCATTCTCTTCTCCTTGCAATAGTGGATCATCTTCTGCTATGTCAACTTTGTGACCCATTCTTTGTTCTGTCTCATTGCCTCTTAGCACAGACACATGTTGCTCATGTCCTCCATATGGAAGATCCTTAGGAACTCATTGCAAAGATGCAAGAGCCCCTCTAGTGGAAGCCGTTTCTTCATCTCCATCTCCTAATGAAAATATATCTCCTCCTCCTATCACAGTGTTGGAGGATCTTCTCTGCTCTTTCTCTCCCTTCTCCTCATCATTAAGAGACCCTTTTCCTTGATCTCTTATTGAAGAAGGAACCCTCATGTTCTCTCCTTGAGAAAAGAGACCTTGCTGTAGTGGGGCTTTTTCCTTTGGAAAATTATGCAACAGATCTTCAACCCCCTCAACAATGTTTAGAATTGGAGTTGGCTTCATGTAATCTTCCAACTTATGCAAAGATTCATATTTCTTGTGCTTGATTTTCTTTCCCCAAGAAGTCTCATAATGTCTTACATCAAATATTTTCACTAGTCTCCTAGTGAACTTTTCATAAGAAGATATATTTACCCTTTCCAAGGAAGAAGTCTCAAATAGCCACCAGGCATAAGCCTTTCCTTGAAGATGCAACGCTGCTACTCTCAAGGATTCTTCTTTTGAAACTCGATGCAACTATAAGTATGTGTCAAGCTTTCATACCCACGACTTGGCTGAGTCCTTAGGTGATCCATCAAAAGTAGGTAGAGAGAATCTACCCAAAGTATGTTGCATGCATCCTCTTCTTCTATTGTAGCTCCTGGATCTTTCTTCTCTAAGTTGATAGAAATTTTGGAAACTGAGATGCTCTTTGAATCTCTCTGATTGAGACTCATATTCTTGGAGATAATCACCAAGAGATGCCTCCTTTGGTGTTCCTCCTTTTCCTTATTTCTTTGACAAGAAAGTAGGCATGCTCCAACATTGTAGATCAGGTTGTGTGGCTAAATGCTCACACACATAGTAAGAAGTATCGGGGCTTTATTGATGTAAAAATCCTCCTAAGGGATCTACATGTATTTTCCTCTTCATTCCCCAGATTTATTCTTTCAGTTTATACATAGCATGAGAAAGAGTTTTAAAGAACTCTTCTCCTTGAAATCTTCTAGATAAAGGGATCTTACCCTTTACTTCCATGTCTTCAGTGTAATCATACTTCTTCTTCAATATTTTATTTCCATGAAAAGACATATTTGGCTCTTAAATAAGCACAAAGCCGTGCCAAGAAATATGCTCGATACCACCGTAATATCCCCCAAATTGGGACTACTAGCAAGGCATGCCTAAAAAAACACATTTTTCGTAAATGGATACTATAGAATTGGAATCGAGTCCCTTGGATCCCTTATATCTAATAATATAAGACCCAAATCCAAGAGGAGAGCATAAAAAATTCAAACTAGGTTGCTTAAACAGTATCCTCCCACACCCTAGTATGGCTTTGAAATTGCCTCCAAGGAAGGTGCTTCGCAACAACACAAAATAACATTGCCCATAAAATAACATAGTTTTAATGAAAAATAGTAGAAGATCAATATGATATCTCAAAAAACAGTCTTATGCAATAGTAAATCAGATTTACAATGTGGCCCATTCAAAGGTACAAGAGAAATATGGAAGCACTTTTATGAAGAAATCCCTCTAAGGAGGTGTTGAAAAATGTATATCACCGCAAAAGCCTTGGATGATTATTTATAAGAGAATGTAGTAGTTGTAGTGGTTAAAAATCAGATCTAGAGCAGATCTATGTCAAAAATATAGATCTATATCATATCCGTATCATTAAACTGCTCTTATTTACATACCCCTTGGGGTTTTCAAATGTAAAAACACATGAAGCATATGGAGTAGAATCGAGATCTCATGCACACGCATCTACAAATTTCTGCACAAAATTCCCGAAGCTTATAGGGCTGTGAGTATTTAGATCGAGATTCGTATATGACATGGATAAGAACATAAATCCACATGGATCACCACAATGACAAGAAGATTCCCATCACCAGAGATCACTCCTCAAAGATTTCCCAAAAACTCCTCGCAAAATTTCTTCTTGCGGATATCACAAGCATTGGAAGATTATATACTACATTGTAGACTTGATGAATAGTTTTTTCCTCGATGCCAAGGTATGGATCGCGAAAGCTCACGATCCAATACTCTTGCTCGTTGGGGATAGAAAGGCTTTCACTCGTAAAAGAGGCACTAGAATGGTCTTAGATCCGGGACACGTATTTAGCCTCCACTTGCTACAACTTACAAAAGAAACCAACCCTCAATAGGATTTGCATTGTAGTTTGGAAGTGGAGGCTTGGCCACATTGTCGATAGTGGACAAGAAATGCAAGACTCTTCCAAGAGGCTCTCTCAAGGAAAGAGTGTGGAATTCCCAATCAGTGAATGCCCAAGTGCTAAACAAAAAACACTATTCTCTCGTTTAAACAACTAAGAGAATGAGCAATTTCTAAACATATCTGTTCTTCCAAATCAATTGGTTGAACAACCCTCTTCTACTCTTCTCCTATTTCTTTGATAGGATGAAAGCCTTGCAAAACCCTAAACCATCTCAAAGGTTTAGCTCCTTTCACATGTGTAGCCTCCAAATAGATCTGCGTTGTGCATCTAGGGAGGTACCGCATCCGGACAACTACCGTGGATTTTGTCCGATTGACCCGCTCAATTGTCACAATCCCTTTCACACATAAGGGAGTTTTATTAAGGCAGCGCATATTTAGCCTTGTTCACTTGGGAATTGATTTATTTTTCTATTTTAGGAGTTTAATTTATCTTCCTCTACAATTTTATTCTTGAAACAAGAAAATGAAAAAAAATTGTATATTCCTATTAACTTCAAGCTAATTAGGAATATTACAAAAGGAGAGTGAGAAGCCTTAAAGAGAAATTCCTACATGCTGCGAGAACTCCCGGCGAGAAAAACCTTGTGCTATGCTCCCGGAACACTTGCGCTATGCACCCGTGGGTGCCCAAGTGACCGATAGCTTGACGAACTAGCATGCGCGAGCAGCCCGATAGGCCGGGGCACTACGCGTTTGGCACCTGCACATAGAGCCAGTGCCCGACAGCTTCGGGTGCTATGTACCAAACCCCGCGCATGGATAGGCTCGACAGACTATTAATCCCTATAGTCTATGCATTTTACTCTACATGTTCAACCTTTATAATTTATCTTCCTTTACAATTTTATTCTTGAAACAAGAAAATGAAAAAAAATTGTATATTCCTATTAGCTCGCTAGTAGGAATATTACAAAAGGAGAGTAGAAGCCTTCAAGAGAAATTCATACATTCCGGAAAAACTCCGGGGCAGAAAAAACACTTGTGCTATGCTCTGGAACTCCGCGCTATGCACTCCGTGGGTGCCCAACGGGACCGATAGCTTTGACGAACTAGCATGCAGGTAGCCCGATAGGCGGTGCACTCTACGCGTTTGGCGCTCGCACATAGAACAGCCCGACAAGCCCGGGTGCCACGTACCAAACCCCCGTACACTGAATAGGCCCGAGAGGACCATTAATCCCATAGTCTATGCATTTTACTCTACATATTCAACCTTTGTTCGAAAGGCCCGATAGCCTCGTGCGGCCTACGCTAGTGCTATCCGCATCCATTGCATGTTCAACGATGGGCTCCAACCGGCCCGTGCAGCCCACTCGGCGGCCCGGTGCTACGCGCTTGCGCTACGCGTTGAGCTAGGAGGGTTTATACAACATGTCAATCTCAAATTTTCTCAAAAAATCCTCAAAGTCACCTCCAAAAACTTCCATAGTACCTCCGAGGAGTAAGTAAAAAGGCACCCTTTCATTTCCTAAGTTATTGTCATTTAAATTAGAGGAAAAACCCTAGATTTCTCCATTAGTTTCACAAATAAAAAAATTAGGGTTTTAGCCTTCAAGGAAAGAGTAAAAAAAGCAAGATGTCAAGGGAAACTAATAGTGGCGAGTGAGGGAGGCCAAGGACCTAGAAGACAACAAAAAAAGGGTGGAAGGGAAAATATATTTGATCCATTGAATGCCAAGGAATTGATGGCCTCTCCTATGATAGTTGCCTATTTCCAAGAGGTGGGTTGTTTTTGAATTTTGTGAGAGGGTAAAATAGGTCTAGAGGCATCCCGAGTTGACTAGCATTTCATCCTTAACCTTCATGACCATCAAAGTAAACTTAGCAGAGAGTGAACTTTGAGCTATCCATCAATACCATTTCTATGGCCAAGTAGGATACTCTAGTATGGGAGAAAAAGTGGTTCAAACGGAAAATTTGGAGCTAAGACATTATCAACCCTTATTGAAGCCCATATACTAAGCTGATTGAAAATCCATTTTTCCATTTTCACATCTACTCGGAGAGATATGGGCCCTTAATGAGAATCATCATGGAAATACTTCACCCTGTGATGGTAGGTTTTCTAGGCTTTATTCCAACCATATAAGACTACTCATGCACTTCACTAGGGCCAAAGTCGCTACATTTTCCCTATTGTCTTTATAGAAGTATTGATAAGATGTCATACATTGTGCAAAAGACACCTCCTTCACAACAAATGCAAAGTCTTTTTCACCATTCTCTTATCAAGATGATTTTTTTGCATCAATTAGAGCAACAGGGTATCCCATGGGAAGTGTTCATCACCCATGAAGTTTTCAAAAACCCCACTCGCCTCCTCATTAGCCAAATTTACCCTCATCATCTCATCCACCTCCCTCCACTCCACCATCACACCCCACTGACCATAACTCCTCATCTACACATGAATCCTTTCCTCATAGAAAACCTCCCTCCCTCACCTTCTCCTAAAGCATCGAGATCAAGAAGATAATGATGATGAAGAGGCATAGAATGATGATGAGGAAGAAGAAACAAATGATGAAGAGACAAATGATGAAGAGGCAAATGATAAGAGGGAGGAAAATGAAAATAAAGAAAGTGGTGATGATGATGAAGAAACAGATAATGAAGAGGCAAAGAATGATGATGATGATGAAGAGTATAGATAATGAATACAAAGGGAAGTGAGAAAAAAAATGAAGAAGAAAAAGACAATGAAGAAGAGACAAGAGGCAGATATGACAGACAAATTCGAGGAGAAAAACATGAAGAAGAAGCAAAGTAATGAGGAAGAGGCGTTGATCAAGAGAAAAGTGAAAAAAGAGGCCAACATTGACAAAGATGATGACAATGTGAGAAAGCGACAAGCTAAAGGCATCATAGATGAAAATGAGAAAATAGTGAGGAAAGTGCACAACCTAAAATCAGCTCTTAAATATGAAAATAGTGAGGAAAGTGCGAAAATAAAGGCAAGTAGATGACACTTATGAAACAATCCTCACCATGTAAAGATAGTAGAAAAACATGAACAAAATGAAGATGATGATTATGCGTAAAATTCAAGAAGAGGCTAATGTGCAGCCATAAAAATAATGAAGGAATTGAAGGTGATGATAGTCAAATTGAAGATCTTAGCAATGAAGAGGTAAGAAATTTTGATGAAGAACAAAAATTAAAATGCAGAGATCGGTGAAGAGGTTGAAAGTGGTGACGATGTTGAGAGAAAAGAGTACAATGATGAGGAAGAAAAACATAATGACTTATGATACTAATGATGAAAATGAATAGGGTGATGATAGCACAAGGATAATGTACTATGATCAAGACACCAACAACACCACAATCACACCTCTTTCATTGACCTATCAAAGAGCGCCAAGTCTTGTGTTTGTTGCGTCCAAAAGTGCAAGGGGCCATGCCATCCACCTCGACTCAACCACTAGACAAAGGGAAACAAAAGGTAAAAGGAAGAAGAAGAATAGTGATGAGGTTTGAGATCATTCGAGTGGATGAATGATGAGGAGAATGAATCAAGGATCACAAACTTGCTCCTTCGAGATAGAAATGCACAAATTAAAGGCCTCCAAGCACATTTGGATAGGGCCAAGAGTGCGAATGATGCCTTTGACTTGGAGAATAGGTAGCTAGGAGCACAAATTGCTAGTTATGAGGTTAGAGCCATCAAAGCTTGGAAAGAAGCCCAAAAGGCACAAAATGGCAGCCATTGCACATAGAAAACACACTAATAATATATATCTATTACACTATATTAATCAAACGAATACATCACAATATTTATAGTGCTTCTAAGATCCAACTAATTCTAAATATGAATAGGGAAGTTGAGATATTCTCTCAACATCCACCTACAAATCTACAACTAATTCTAATATGAGTATGGAAGAATTATCTTCCAATACTCCCCCTTAATTCTTCCATATCATAACAATAACAAATTATCTTCGTCTCACTCTGGTCTTCATGAGAAACTCTACCCATCTCGTGTAGCCTTCTAGATTTTTTCTCTTTCTTTCTTCACATCTTCGAGCTTACCCTGTCAATCCATTTAAAGTACACTCGTTCGATCATCAATGCTGAATTTGTAAGATTAAATATTCTTGACACCCCCCGAAGAAGAGTCTCAACACTCGAACTACCCTATTGAAATATTTCCATCTCTGTGAAATAACTCAAAGAATAAATTTCAATAGTCATATAGGAAAATATTCTAGGTACTGTATTATGATCGTTGATCAATCCTAAAAAAGTGACCTTTACACACAAGGATCTCATTGTATAACTTGTAACCGATGCTCTTGAAGCCCAAAAAGCGAGAACAAGACCCATCAGACATATAACAAATTCACACAATAAAAATTAGCTAATTGTTCTCTTGAGCATCGAAGAACGTCGAGAACGACTAATTTAAATAATGCTAATTTGTTCAATAATTATTTCTACACTACACAAATCTCACAACAACAAATATAATCTTAAACCCCACACTATAATGATATATTCCACACCACACCACACACTTGCACATTCTTCCAAGCTCATTTATCTCGCATCTTAGAAACACAAGGTCTCACAATGAAAACGAACCTCCAATTGCTATCATACTCGAACCTCTTTTATAGCCAATGGATACAGAACAGATTTGATCGCATGTACAAATGCACCTTCCGGACGTCCCGCATGATGAAAACATCTTTGTCTTCCTCCTCTTTTTAACATAGAATTAAAACCTCTATGGGTTCGAGCCCAAGTCGAAGGGCCGAGGTTGAGTTCTCGAGTCCCATCCCATTCCAAGTTGCAAGACGGTCGTTTGGGGTCTTCGTACGCAATATATATTCCAAGTTGTGATTCTAACTCCACCACCTCCATGCTATTATCCGAAACATCGTCGAGTTCTTATTTCAAGTGCGCTACAATCTATTTGAGCCCATCCATCGATGAAGCATTTCGCCGGATGCATAACTCAAATAGGGCAAATTCTCGAATGTCAAATTGAATTTTCTAACCATTACAATCCGCCGGACCCAGTAATCAATGCACAAGCCTCACAACTTTTTCATATGCGGGGACGAAATTTTCACCGCAATTCGAGGAGGTTAAAATCAAGGGAGGATGAGATCTAGGAAGGTTCATAGAAATCACCCACTCGCCGTCAATATCACGAGAATCACCCACTCCATAGAAAAAAATCACATGATTGATCCACGCCTGAGGTAAATAATCAATTCGTTCTAATCTCGGACATTTAAATCGATACATATTCAACGCATACGACGGCCCTTCATTGCTTCACACACGAAAAACGAGTTTGTTCGAACCATGACAGATCTCTTCGCTCTCATTCCTACGGATACGCAATAGCTCCAAATTGACACCTAAAACTCGGAAACACAAACTCCACTACGAGAGGAAGCTTAGATCGGCTACTCAAAATAATTCATCTCGACAACGTACCCTTTACATTACTCTGTCTCACAACAAGACTACAATTTATTGAGAGGACGTCTTGGTCGATGACTGACACCGTGAAGGTGAGACCCTAGTTTCTACCGAGGGAAACCATGATTCTCTAGACATGGAACAATGGCCCCAAAAACACGAAGCTTATTACTAACATAGAGCTATCGAGTCATCATTTCATCGACGGATTTTTTATTATCTTGATGGTGACCATGGAGGAATTAAAATTGGAAAAACTCGAGACCTAAGAATTTGGACTCTCTTAACGTTCATAAAGGAACCGATGGTCGTTCGGGTGTGAGAACAACCAAAGGCACGTATGGCTCTTGATGCACAAATTAAAATTGAAATGGCAGCCATTGCACATGGAAAAGACACTAATAATATACATCTATTACACTATATTAATCTAAAATAATACATCACAATATTTATAAAGTGCCGAGATCCAAATACTTCTAAATATGAATAGGGAAGTTGAGATATTCTCTCGAACATCCACCTAAAAATCTGAAACTAATTCTAATATGAGTATGGAAGAATTATCTTCCAATACTTATGAAGAGAGTGAGGATGAGGAAGGACAATCTATGAGGAGACCTAGAACCATGGGGTTGAAGAAGGCATTGGCAAATCAAAGGGAACAAGAATCAACCCTAGCAGAAGAAATCCCTCTAGATGAGCTTTTTGGCCATGGAGATAGCACATGATCGGGAGCCTTGGTTGGAAAGAGCGAACATACACTTGGAGGATAAATTGAAGAAAGCAAATTAGAATCTTGATCTTCAAAGAAGGGTGACTAAACATTATGTCCCGAAGAAACCAAATTGGAAGGGCTAAATCAAGGAGGCTCAAATTAAGATCCAAGCACTAAAAGAAGCAAAAATCCAAGCTAACCTTGAATATTGGCACAAGCTTCTCTACAGTGTCTCTCAAAACCCATAACGCACACATCCACCAAATTTGGGAGAATTTTGACAAATTTTGGTTTTTTTGCTAATTTGAGGGCCAAGGGGGTAGGACTAATGGTGCTACGATTTTTCATAGAGCATATTTAGGAGGAAAGGCTTACATTTTTGGGAACCTCAAGCTTAATTATACCAGGATCACAAATTTTCAGGTCATTTGGAGTTGTTTTGGTCCTCCAAAATGGTAAAATACACCCATAATTTTTCACCTTTCGCCTAGTTTTCGAGACAAGTGTTGCGTCTTTACCAACTCTTGGAATTTTTTTAGTTTTGAAAATGTTACATGGTCCAATCAGGAAACCAAGGGTAGTTCTGGGAATATATACTCAACAGGATTTCCAACAAGCCATCACCGAGCCTATTCCCGACATTGAGAAGGCCTTCAAAACATTGTCCAAGTTAACCCATTTTTCCCTGTTCTAGTGCTACGCCCTTGGCATGGAAATTCATCCTAAATATCGTGTGTTGCACCCTTAACAGAGGAAAAGTAAAAAATTTACGCTTGGAAAGTTTTAGGAGGCTTGGAAGAGACCAAATTTCAATTTAATTGCTAAAAATGCCCTGAAAAGATATTATGTTTTAGATATTTTGTGCCTTGGGCCTTGCACGGTCTCAAGGATAATAGTGACATTTCTGATTAGCCAGTAGGCTTCTAGAGACTCTATTAGTTTTTTCTCCTCCTTTCTTGTTAAATAGAGAATTTAGGATTCATTATGGATGGTTTTTGTTATGACTCTTGTGAGTAATACATAGTCTTTGGAGCTTGAAGAGAAATTGGTGTTGTGGAGCTTATGAATGGCTTATTTTGCTTATTGATGGAGAAGGCTTGCTTGCAGGATCCTCGAGCTTGGTTAATGATGATGAGATTCTATTTAGTTTTTTTTTCTTGTGTATCATTTTGTTTCATCCTTCTATATTGTAGTAGGACAAAATATTTAGACTAAGAAATGTTTTTCAGAGGCACCTTAGCTCTATTTATCCTACACGATTTCTATGTTTTTCCTCTGCTAGGTTAGTTTAGAGAATTATTGGTTGCTCTCTAAAACCACCCAAGATTTTTTATCTTATGAATGGTTTAATATAGTAGATATCATAGATGATTTATTGTAAACCTTGCTTGTTTGATATCAGTAAAAACATTTTTTTTTAAAGGTCTCTCTTTGAAGTACCATTGTTTAGGTTTACCAAAGAGGCTATGTTTCGATAATACCCTTTTTTCCATGCTTGAAAAATTGTTTTCAAAGATATTTATAGCTCTAATCAATGATGTCTAGGATTTCCCTCTTCCTT
Organism: Pinus albicaulis; assembly: GCA_034641835.2. Classification (NCBI taxonomy): domain Eukaryota; kingdom Viridiplantae; phylum Streptophyta; class Pinopsida; order Pinales; family Pinaceae; genus Pinus; species Pinus albicaulis. Next base: position 240,366 of record JAXQQM020059080.1, read on the forward strand.
GATTAAAGTTATGTGTTAATCTTAAATGTTTTCTAACCGTGAATGTGAAATCACTAGAAGTTAAATGAGTTTTCGCCTTTCTATATTTCATTAGATTGTTTTTCTAAAATGCTTATTTTATTCAGATTGAATCAAAGAGTTATTGGTATGCCCTATCTATTGATTACTTATTTATGGTAAAATAGTGTTGAAGTCCCTTTCTTGTTTTAAGTATTTGACAAAGGATTCTTTGATCGCCCTTTTCCCTACTTTGTTCACAAACTTGATGTTCATTTCATTTCACCAAAGCTTGAGAATCCATCCGACCATCCTATATTTTCCCCTGTGACGCTCCTCGATCCATTGTTGAACCTTTCATGAATTTTTTGTAGACTCCATAGCCCGATTACTTGAAAAATCTCTCACACCATCTATTCTACTTGATCATTTATCCAACTCAAACAAAAAAACAAACCCTAAACTTAACAACTAAATCCTAAAAATCAAACCCTAAAAAGCAAACAAGTTCACATCCTTTGCACAAAATAGAGAGAGTCCTCTCCGAGTCACGTTAGCCACCCATGAAATTCTCGACAAGCAAGCCGGGGGCTATATCATTTTAGGATACCATCAAAGAATGCATCTCCCCCGAAGACACATCATCTTTGAGGTCTCTTTGTGCTTTGCCTTGCCCAAGTCCCTCTCTCGCTGGTTCTTTTCCCTAAAGCCCACATTTACCCCATGTGCCCGTGCAAAATGAACCTTTTTCCCCCCTTCTTCCCTCCTTACGCTCAAATTGCCTTTACTCCCCTCCATTTCCCCTATCAATCCCTTTAAATCCCCTCTAAAATACCTACACCCTTTGTTTTCCCAAATTCCCCCTCCATTTCCTATCATTACCCCCTCTAGCCTCCAGTAATGCATTAAAAAGTCCTAAAAACCCACTTTCGGACCATCCGGTAAGCCTCGGACCCCCTTCTCTCGCTAAGCCCCCATAAGCCTTTTCTCCCTTGTGACCCGACTCTATGACCGAAAGCGCTAGCCACAAAGCAGCTTGCACCATCTATCTCACTGGCGCGACACGCCATGATCGATCCTCACGTATTGAACGACGTAGTCGCCACCCCAACAACTTTCGTACTCCCAGTTCAAACCATATAAATTTATAATAAAACCATATTATTATGTGCATTATATCAAAAAAACTTTATTATAAAGTTTATTAACCCATCGGTCCACAGTGAATCTATTTCGGGTGCGTTGTCCATCGTTGATCTCGAACAAGATCTAACTGATGCAGATCGCCCGGAGACAGTGGTCCCCACCCGCTTACACCGTTCTAAACCCACGTTGTTTTTTTCCATACAACCTTTGCTGACGATGCAGTTTTTCCCCGACGACCGCCGATCTCACTCATCATCCCGCCCTGTCCCTTGTACGTACGATTCCGAAACCACTTTCTTCCCACGCATTATAGTTCGGCTCAAGTTGCCCAGTAAATCGCCGTCAACCGTTCCCGATCTCCAGCACGCCCATCCGACGGCCATCAATCCACGAAGGCCGCACGGGTTAAATCATCTCTGCTATGTGCCCGATGGCCCACCATATGTTGCCCTTGCCATTGATCTCCTCCATGATCAACGACCCAAATCGTCCACCTCGCCACATTGTAATTCCACGCATCTCACCATACAATTGCCCACCTGTTTCACATATGTTCATTCCAAGGTCAAAGGTTATCATTCTTTCCGTTCAAACGTCCGTCCCAATGTTCTCCCATGCATTGTCCAACGTGTCGTATCTTCCTCCATTGTTGCCTCCGCAATCCTCACCCCCATCCACGTCCAACATACAGTTCATCATCGTCATTTCGACATGTCCACCACCTCCGTCCATTGTTTTCTCCACATCTTTCGTGTTTTTGCAGGATTACAGCAGGTTAATGACAAACACGATCGCCAGTTTCTATGCGGCACGCCAATAAATGCGAGAGAATTCTTGTACCTAGATACATTTAAGGAAAAATGGGCAGTGGAAGGTGAAGACAGGACGTCCATTAAAGAAAAAAGGTTTAACTCTATGGAAAATCTCTCGGTGCCATTAGAACCCGAGCTAACCCGTCGAAAGGTCGAGATGAAGCAGACAGAGTGTTTCGG